>NW_023607574.1:0-45883 GCF_013339725.1 Rhipicephalus microplus
AGGTGCTCCTATAACGTAGTGACAAAAACGTGCATCGAATGGAGCGTAAGATGAACGCTGATATAAGCGTTCGGCACGAGGTCCAACAGGTATGTTCGTGAGCTGTTGTCTTATTCAGGCCAGTGTGTATGCCAAATGAACACTTATAGAGGCTTAACTGTGAATAATTATGTACTAGCAGGGCTGCTCTAAAATGCCCAGAATCCGTTGCAACTCGATGGAGCTGCCGCATAAACATTTACAACAAATTTTTCCTGCAGCCGCGAAGCGCATGTAGCTGGCAATCAAGACAAGACCGCTTTGCAAGAACTTAATTCTTTCGCATTCTTCCCGCCATTTTTCAGGGTCGTGGCGTTGGGAGGGGGTGCCAAGAGGCACTTGCCCCCTTCAAGCTATATACGCTAGCAATTTCTCCCTACCTAAGGTCGCACCAGCCCCCCCCCCCCCCCACCCTTTCCAACCTCGCTGAAACACGAGTTTGCCCCCCCCCCCCCCGCCTCCTTCCCCTCCCCATATGAGACAAAATCCCGCCGACGACCATGGCTGGCCTGAAGGACAGTCTTCGTTATCACCATAGCCGCGACAACCCTTACACAATCGCGGTCCCAGATAGCGCCGTGCCGGCGAAGTCATCCATGTATACGGATCCCCTCCCCACTCCGCCCTTCCTTCCGTTCTCGCCTTCAATCGCGGGGTTTGACATCATAGTGCTATCGCCAACGGCTCTCAGCCAGCGTCCGGAAACTCGAGACGCCTCTGACTCATCCACAGCGCGCGCGCGCGATAGACTTTCGCAGCGACGCATAGCCCCGAACTCGAGCAATGCGCATCGCGAGCTATCGGCCACGTACGGCGGCATCAGCAGCGAGGGCCAGGTCACCGAGTCGCCGGCATGGCGTGGTGCGGTCACCGTTTCCGGTCGTTGCGCCGACGATAAGTCGCTCCGCACACCGCGCGTTTTCCCGAACTAAAAGCGAACACGCTCGGCGATCTTACACACCGAGACACTCCACGCGCTATCACGCAGACCTGGGAGCCCGTCGAGATAACAAGTGGCACCGGCGGGGGTTTTAATTGAAAGCCGTCGAGCCACGATTAAGAGAGAACGGTGTACCGAGCCTACGGCACAAACGTTATCGCATAGGCTGTCAAACTGAACTGAGTTGCCTGTTTCGCGGCGCTCTTATCGTAATGCAGCAAAATAATAGTGATCATAAAAACACATAGCTTTTATTCGTTAGTGAGAAGGCGGAACCCGATGGCACTGAGGTAACTAAAACGGAAGGTAAAGTAACTCGTGTATATATAAGAGGTCTGATGTACAAAATCGATTTCATTTCCGTCTCAGACCTGCCTCTAGAGATAATGGATGATAATGGATGTTGTAGGGAAGCCCTAGTTCCCCCCTTCCCCCCCCTTTTTCATTTGCATCTTACTCCATGACGTGTACAGCACCGAGCGATACGTAACGTACTTTTAGCGTGGATGTTTTCGATGAGTGAGTCTAACCTGCGTACTCATGGGTGGGACAACCTGTAGAAAAGGGCTTCTAGAGCTACAGAAAAAAATTTAGTTGCCCCAAGACTTTTTTTTTAATCGACAAGGGCCTAACTGCTTCGTATCTTCATCCGTTACGATCACACGGACTCAATTTTGATGGCTCTCTCAGAACTTTCTTCTACCACGGGAACGTGCAATACAGGTGCCTACACACACGTGCTTACAGGCAGGTATATACGTGCGCGAGCTGCAACGAAATATCCTCACAAATATCCGCGACAATGCCTGAGCGTATGGACCACGTTCCCCTTCAATTCGCTATCAATCCGAATTAGTGCATCCTATAGAGAAAGAAACAGTCCACAAGCAGCCTAGAGACAACCATCGGTACTTAAGGAAAATTAAAACAAGAGCAATAAGAAATTGAAAAGGCGCACTAGATTCAAATTCTGCGTTGTAGGTTGTGCTTTCCTTGCCAAATTTGAGGCACACCGCGGTAGGTATGCACTCAGATTTCGTAATTCACATTTCATAACTCACGTTTCATAATCCACGTTTCTTAACTGTTTAAATATTCAAAGAAATAGATGGTCCACGGCGAAATAGGAAATCAGAGTCCATAAAACATCGTGCTTTTACGACGCCCTACGATCGTGTTTCCTTCATTTTGTTCCTCTTTGGGACATTCGGCACGTGTCTCACACATTCCAATCTCTGGCAATAATTGAGCCTATTTTTCATTTATTATCTGCCCTCGATAAAACAGCCCCATTCATCCAAATTTCAGGGCAGAGGGTGGGCTGGGGCACGCTTTCTGGCTAAGGGCCTGAATAGCGGTCTGGGAACTTTTGACGTGCTATGTATATCCCTCCAACAGCACGTCATCGGGATCCATTCATCACGACTAAGTACGCGAGGCACCGGTGGGGAGCTTCACCAAACGGCGCGCCTGTAAACGATTGAGGTTGTTGTTACACCTCCAATACCCCTTCACTCCGACTACCATTAGCAATGACGTCATTTTGACAGACAAGTGACACTTGGTAGAATGTAGCCTAACTACACCCTACAACGCTTTCCCGGTATTCAGCGATACAACTCATTCCATTACCAGCCTATCCAATTCCATTCCATTTATCTGTCCACCCATCCGCCCCAACGTAACTCACCAATGTTGACGAGCTTGATGTTGTCCTGTGCCATGGCGGTGAGCGCCGTCTGTACGTTCTCCAGGCACTGGTGCTGATTCTGGGGTCGCGCAATGCGTCGCAGGCGGCGCTTCTGCAGGGCCTCGACGAGCGAGATGAGCCGCAGTCCATCGCTGAGGTCGCGCCTGAGGTCGGTGACGACGCCAGCGCCCACCGGTCGAAGCTGCTCGTTGACCCAGTTGGTGAACGTTTTCTCCTGGATCTCCACCCACACGAACTCGTCACCTGCAGTGAAGGAAGGGGTGCGCGCAACGTCAGCTACAAGGCCTCGAGTACTCCATCTGTGGCCGCGTTCGAGGACCTCAGGGCGTTTGCCCAGACCAATCGTGATGACGAATGGCGCAATAAAAGAACTGGGTAAAAAAAAAAACAAGTAATAAAAAGTGAAAGGGGTACGGGGTGACAAAGAGGACACAACAATTGTCTTCTTCACCATTTTGTGTTTCGTTTCTTATTCGTTTATAGAGCTAATCACCATCACGATTGAACTGTTCCAACTCGCCGAGCTCATCAGCTCTCAAACACAAACAGTCACAAAACTATCCTCAGCAAACCACGTTCCAAGCTTCAGGGGAGTATATACTAGACAAAGGAGCCATGCGGACCGTGTGTCCCCAGAGGCTGTCACCACAACAGCGTCATTGGTGTTAGAGCAGTATATAAGGAGAAAAGGAGGTCGAGAAAGATAACAGCAGATTTGAACCGTACCAGGCGTCAGCGTGCCGGCGTCCTCAATCACCCAAACGAACAAGTACGAGACATGACTTCGGTACTTTACTGCGATTGGCGGCTCGCTAGAAGAATGAAAGGTCACTTCACCAGCAATGGCCTCCTTGCGCACGGTAATCATGCGCTTTACCAGTTACTTGCTAAAATGGCTATAACCAAGCTGATACGCAGGAAGGAGTTAGCTGTAAATATACTGCTCGTTCGGTTTCGCTTACAGCGCGTATCTGTCGGCCATATTCAGCGGTTATGCCTTTGATTGATATGAGGTAAATGGGATGTTGGCGCACAAGTATGGCACCGGCAACTCCTTTGCCCTTCAGTGGATGGAGGATATACAACAGAAGAAACAAAATACAAACAGTAGTACGTGGAAGATGAACACACAAGCACACATACGAAAACTTATTTTCTAAAATGACATTCCATGCATGGTTGAATATTTTATGCGCACGTGACGCAACTGTCAGACGCTCCACGTTTTCCATCGCTTCTGTTGTAATCTTCTCTGTCACGACTCCTGCCAACAGTCACTGCGTGATAGAATGAGTGGTGAGGGGAAAAAGTCGAACGTACTTGATGAATTCGATTTATTTAACAGAAGCTGCAAAAAAAAACTCAAAGCCGCTTGATCACGGGTCATGCGTTGTTCCCGGCAACGGCAGCTCTTCCAAGGGGCTGGAACGCGTGCATCCTTAATCGGGACGCAACGCGGGGACCTTATCCTGTCTATGCATGAGACTACATTATAGGCACCCTCTTTTGCATCACCCATAGGTGTCTATGGCTCCCAGGCGGACGGCGAGGGCTTGTACCGAGACCCGCAGGTCGCGGGTTCGAATCCCGGCTGCGGCGGCTGCATTTCCTATGGAGGCGGAAATGTCGTAGGCCCGCGTGCTCAGATTTGGGTGCACGTTAAAGAACCCCAGGTGGTCGAAATTTCCAGAGGCCTTCACTACGGCGTCTCTCATAATCATATGGTGATTTTGGGACGTTAAACCCCACATATCATCGAGGGCTTGTAGCGAAACACATTGACTGCTACAGAATCTGTAATACTACGCCACTAAAGCATTATAAGTTTTTAAAACCAACAGAGTCAGAGGGTTTCCTCTTTAATTCGCTGGCGAACTTAGGCAGGTTTTACGGTGTCCGGCTTTTGAAACGTGGGGCCCATACGCGGAGTTTCGCAACAGATGGATGATCGAAGAGCTTCGCTTTCGCCTATCACTCAAAGAAAGCACCACACGGCTAAAGCAAGCGTAAGAGGGCACGGTACGAAATGGGCGTATACTTCGTACCGTGAGAAATTTTTTCACGCTGCGCGTATAGACGAGCAACATAAGCAGTAAGCCAATACAAAAGAAAAAATTGACGCTTCGAAGCACGCATACACGGGCTCCATCTTGCCCCACATCGTTAAACCTATTGTTCGCGAGCAGAGTTGTTGACCATTAAACTTGGAGACGCGTCTCTATTATTATTTTGTCTCCTGAGACAACCGCGTAGTCGCCTGAAGACTTCTGTGAACGAGGCACTCGGCACGGCTCAGGAATGTTGCAGGGCAAGCAATCTATCTGGCAGGTATATGAATGACGCAAGCGCAAAAGTTAATAGGACAAGAAGACTCAAGCACGCAGCGACAATGACACGGATGTCGATGACGCATAAACGTAAGAGATGCAAGGAAGCAACATACTGGAGTATGATATTGAAGACATCGCCATTTGTTGCACATGCTAATGAGAAAAAAAAAGAAACACAGACTCATACATTCGCCCAGAATGACTCAAAAGCGAAAGCCTTTTCTTCTCAGTCAATGTATCCCAAACTTTGACAATGTGTGACATCATAATCACGTCACATATATGGTGTCGCCATCGAGTGATAATTTTCGCATCGATCATACCGACGCCGGTGTTCAATTTTCGCGTTTGATGAGACTCCCAAAGACCTAACCAGACGCACGCGTTACAACGCATCAGCGCGTGACGTGTAGACTCGGCGCCGCACCCTTTTCCTTCACTGGGAGAGGGCACGCCACTCCCCGATGCTCTGAAACGCGCACGTGTGGTTAGGGCTCTGGGCTTTCGGCTTAATACCTGGTCCTAGGATTTAACAATGTTGTTGTGTAGTACTAGGACAATGCTTCCAGCCCCATATGTAGTTTTTTTACTACTGCCAAAAACTCCTCTCTTTGTCTTTCATTATATTACGCCTGTTTTCCTCCTCCCCAAGTACAGGGTAGCAAACCGGAGTCTTCCTTCCGTTAACCTCCCTGTCTTTCGTTTATATTTCTTTCTCTTTCTTTAGCAGCCAGAACCACGATACGATAATGAGGTACGACGCAACGGGGACTTCAGATTTACCTCGAGCTCTTCAACAAAGAAGTGTGGCAGTTTCGGTTAGTTGGTATGACATGACGATAGTTATAGCACGAGAACAAACGACGACAAAGAGATAAGAAAGACGCTAGCGCTACGTGTCTTTCTTGCCACTTTGTCATCGTTCTGTTCTCGTGCTATAACTATCATCATTCTTAACAAAGATGCAAATTCAAGTACACGGGCGTTCCTACATATCGCCTTCATCGTGATTCGGCCGCCGTCACTGGAAATCGAACCCCCGCCCTTGCGCTACGCAGCGTGACGGTGCAGCCTGTAAGGCATCACGGAGGCTAGGAATGCGAAGAGCGGATCCTGCCTTGACTTGCCAATAATACCGAGAATCAACATGAGAGAACTGGAAATAAATGCTATCACACCGTGAATTTCCTGGTGGACTCTCGTCCCCTATCCCGACTTTAAAGAGATTGAGGCATTTAGAACGCACGGCCAGTGCTTTCGTGGTACACCCATTGCAGGAGGAAGGATAATGCGCTTTAGTCGCGGCCTTCTTTTGCGGACCGTGACATCTCTGGCGTGACGGGCCAGATTGACACGTGTCAGGCGTACTTGCGAGGCTTCCGGTGCGATTAAAACCGAGGAAAAAGCGCGTCTTCCTCCACCAATGGGATAATGGCGATGCCACTCACCTCTTATCGCAAAGGCGTCTACGAAGTGGCGGAATCTCCTTAACCATTCTTTTCGTTCTTCATTTAACGAGGGGCCACGAAGCGAAGAAACGAGTAAGGCCGTGCAGACAGCTGAAAGAAAGCGTTTAGCGGCACCCTTCCGGTGCCCGATTGCCAGCAGGTGAAAAATATGTCGACGGCAGTCTTGCGTGACCTGCCGGCTAAGACGCGCAGCTTAACTGATTTACGACCTTGGAGTAACAGTCATGACGTTTGTACGAGCTGCAGAGGCAGCGTTAATTAAGCTTACGTCAGCCATGACTTACGGACCACGTCTGTTGTAGACTCGATTTAACATTCTGGTGTTAATCGCTCTAACTCCGCTGGCATTATTTCCGTCTTGTGGAGTGATGCCTAACCGCTACGAGTCATTAAACAAGAATCCGACGGTATGCTTCGAAAGAAATTGGAGGGGGGGGGGGATACGGAAGAGCAGTCCAAGAAGGGAATTTCTTTTTTTTTGTTATTGCTTCCTTTAGCGTTGCGCCATTATCTTTATTCCAAATACAAGCACTGCATGTGGCAGGCCGATATCTCGAGCTCTCAATAGTTGTTCATCAAACTTATCTCTTTATTTATCGTCTATTTTGAAAGAAGTAATGGTGCTGCCGCACCTCCAGTACAATGAATGGTCAACGCTGTGTCAAGTGGCGACATACTATATTCGCTGCAGTTAAAAGGGCAGGGCCCCCCCCAGCATGCGCCCCACCTCGACGCAGCCCCATATTCGACCACGTTTGATATATTGAAAAGCTCCATTACATAGTCTATACCCTCAGCATTGCTCTTCAAATGTTAGTCGCTCTGCAACCGCAATATAAGCGTCGAGTGAAGTCCCGAATCGTTAACAGAACAGTGGTTCGCAGGACTGATTACGCAGACACATACAACAACTTGTTCTCGGCGCTGCAGGGATCTGCTGAGCAACACGTTTAGCTCTGTGGAGAATAGACGAACGACGATGTAAAGAAATATGGACGGCGACACGAGGAATAACTTGAAACTTAAGAATGAAAACCAACTTGTGGTTGAATATACAAATAACGCATGCGCAGACTTCAGCCACGCTTTACTTTACACACATAGAACATTCTGACGTTTTCCTTTCGTGCACCACCGTATAACTTTGTTCTTCCCCAGGCGCTAATGGCCCAACACTAACCAGTTAAAGAAAGCTATTGGAACTGGAAACTGGTGAGAAGTGCACGAGGACAACATTTACGTAGATTAAACATCTCTTTCTCACACACACAAACACACAAACACGAACACACGCACGTACATACAGACGCCAAGACGGATCTGTAATAATAAGCTATAGTTGAACCCGATCCTTGGATTGTATGATTAGTAACTCGGCAGCTTGTTGAATTATTCCTAATTCTTTTGACGAATTCATTTGCTCTCTTGTTTGTGTGCAGAAATAGTCTATGTATTACAGTGACCTATAGAATTTCCAGTGACCTATAGAAACGCGTATGAATCCGACGCAAACATCTTTCTTCGACACCTAAAACATTCGGGCTTCTACTACAGCTGGAAGGATTCTCAACCTCATGGTCAGTAACAATCTTGGAAGAGAAATCTCTGCGTATACACTGCCGTCTCGCCTCTTGTAAATATGCTCTCTTGCCTATTGCCATTAGTGGATGTGCACATCAAACGTATGCAACCTGCAATCAAGCAAGATTATATATAAGTCTACCTTTAATAATCAGGGTGGTCTTCTGGAAAAATTCAAGTGCAGGAAGCGACATCCAGCACATCGATGAATACGGGCCGGGCGCTAACTTTCACTTTATACCTTCCTATCTCGCCCTATGTGAATGCCCGTTCTGGCGAACGAATTTAGCTGAAAGCTGTGTACCGTTTCAGTGGCTGGAATAGTACCGTCTCACTTAATATCAACTTTGTTAAACGGTGATCTTAACACAACTACGAGCTCGTAAGCGACGCTGCATGCTATACATACGCCTTCTGGTGTCGTCATGTATGCGCAACCACTGCGCTGTGCTTTTCAAGGCACGAAGTAATAATAACTGTTCGAGTTTAAACGTCCCAAAACCACCATATGATTATGATAGACGCCGTAGTGGAGAGCTTCTGAATGATCGACCACCTGGGGTTCTTGAAAGCGCACCCAAATCTAGGCACGCGGGCCTCAATCATTCTCGCCCCCATCGAAAATTCGGCCGCCGCTGCCAGGATTCGATCCCGCGACCTGCGGGTCAGCAGCCGAGTTCCTCAGCCGCTATAGACCACCGTGGCGGGTCGTTCGCTTGTTTAATGAACGCTCACTAAAGCGAGGATTTCAAGTAAACGGAAGTGATGCTTTGTAGCAGATAGAGTATACATTATAAGGTATGCGCAACATGTTGCGTTTCCTACTCGAACGCCTGTACGCAGACAGGCATTATACTCAAAGTATACTCAATATACGTAATGTTTTGTTTTTTCTCCAGCAACAGGAATGCACACATGGACCCGGTTTTACAGTTGGTAAACAAATGGTAATCGGCCTGCATAACATGTGGCACTTTTTTTTTTTTGCGTCACCAGTGAAATTGGGTGATATTGCGGGATCAAAGGCAGACACAACGTTGGACCATGGCTTTCAAATCTCAGATACATGATCTAATCTCAATATGTAAGACGCGAATCTAATTACCTAAGGGACATATCTTCAAATCTATAACTATACTCAGCGCTGATAAGCTACCGGCCGCCATTGCAAGCCTCTCGTCGCATTTCAATTTCTCAGCACTGTACATGCGTGTTTGTATAAGTTGTTCGATATAGCCCCGCCGCAGTGGTCTAGTACTCGGCTGCTGACCCGCAGGTCGCGGGATCAATCCCGGCTGCGGCGGCTGCATTTCCGATGGAGGCGGAAATGTTGTAGGCCCGTGTGCTGAGATTTGGGTGCACGTTAAAGAACCCCAGGTGGTCTAAATTTCCGGAGCCCTCCACTACGGCGTCTCTCGTAATCATATGGTGGTTTTGGGACGTTAAACCGCACATATCAATAAGTTGTTAGATATATAAGAATTAGGTACGATGGCATTGGCAAGTTCCTGTCTGCCTGATAAAGTGGCACAGACCTTGCGTTATCAGGCTACTTTCGTTTTTCGGCTAGTACCGTTATCACACAATAAAGGGACAATGTGATCCGCACGACTGAGAGCGTGAGTATACGCCGTGTACGGCTGGAATGCACAGAAGTCTGTCAGGAATTTTTCAGCTCGATAGGAGACAACAGAGAAAAACCAACTGTTGACCGGCGCCAAAAACTACGATTGAATAAGGACTAGAATCTGTGAAACAGCATAAGCATGATTCCCATCAATCATGTTCATATTTATTGACAAATTTATACACTAAGCATTAAGAATGCGATTGGTACAACTGTTCAAGGTAGGTTACCTTCATTTTCAGTCCTTAGTCAACCGTTGATCGGTAAGCCACGCCACGTACGCCTCCATGCCAAGTTTTAAGAGCAATATTCTACCCACTGTACACTAGCCGCGTCTCTCGGGACTACCAATAAAGTTTGACCAACCAGCGCTGTAAGTTTTGCACCATTGGCCCTGCAGCACTAGTCTAACGTTTCTGGGCCGAGTTATCCTTACCACGATGTGGATGTCCAGAGTGGGCACTTTATCCTATATACCAGCGCCCATGTACGAGCGCGTCAGAGGCGAGCAGTTTCACAATGCGCCTTCTTTTCGTAAAAGACGGTGAAATAGAGACGCGGGAAGTTTGAACGTATACTGCGCCCGGTTCGCTACCCCGTAATGAGGGAGAGGGAACTGGACAGGACGAGTGACGCAACGCGCATGCGTAAGAGCATTCACCGCACATTCACAGGTGGTCGCTGAACCCAATAGCCTTTCAAAAGTGCGACATGGTCACAGTGCAGGTATGACAGGGTCACAGTGCAGGCATACTCGTACAAGCAATGGGTAACATAATTAAGTCTACTCGACGAGAGAGAGAACAATATTAAGAACCCCGTGTTTTTACATGCCAAATCACGATATGGTTATGAGGGACGCCGAAGTGGAGGGCTCCGCAAATTTCGGTCATCTGGTG
This sequence comes from Rhipicephalus microplus, assembly GCF_013339725.1. Taxonomy (NCBI): domain Eukaryota; kingdom Metazoa; phylum Arthropoda; class Arachnida; order Ixodida; family Ixodidae; genus Rhipicephalus; species Rhipicephalus microplus. Next base: position 10,597 of record NW_023607574.1, read on the forward strand.
TTCTTTTCTAACATGCACCGACATAGCACAGTACACGGGCCTCCAGTTCTTCACTTCCATCGAAATGCAACGGTCGGGATAGAACCCACGACCTTTTGGTCAGCAGCCGAGCACACTGAACTACGCCAGCGGACAAGCGAGAGACGTTCGTTATTTGAATGCAGATAATGTTTTTAGCGCGCATATATATGACTGTTGGCATTCTGCTCTGCAAAGGGAGGTAGAAATGAGCTGCAAATGCACGACGATCTAGAGTGGATAAGAAGAAAAGAAGAACACATAAGATCCCTTCGATCGTTGTATGACATTTGCAGGTGTCATACAAAGAGCGAACTCTGGCTTAACTCCAGGTCACGTAAGAGAGATTCTTGAAAGCTTTTTTTTTTCGAGAGAACAATTTAAGTATCGGAACAATAAACTCGAGGCGTCTTCGCTGTTCCGTAGGCTACGGCGTAATCGACTGATATCACATGCCACGTGGCGTAAGTGGAAAAAGACAAATCGTTTATGCATTTAGTGCTCGAGACAAAAATCTCTCTTCGGGACCCCCAGTACTTTTCAACCATGCACACATTAAAAACGATCACTGTGTATCCGACACTGTGTGTGACTGTGTAAGGTTGTGCATGGCCTCAGACATTTTTGGGGGCGAAGCTGCCAAAGCCGTGCATCCACGATGTAGTAGTAGTAGTAGTGTAGTAGTAGTAGTAGTAGTAGTGGTAGTAGTAGTTGTAGTAGTAGTAGTAGTAGTAGTTGTTGTTGTTGTAGGTAGCCACCTCCACGGCCGGACTATAGAGGAGCGGCACGCGTGCACCTTTTTTTAATTGAAGAGGAAACTTGCGCACGTTAATCATAAATAAAAATACAGTTGTTTCTGATGAATTAACTTACAGATACGAGTATTGGTGACTTAATCTCCAATTAATTTGCCTTGAATTTAATGCTTACTAAAAAAAATAGTATCAGAAGGACGCACCTTGAGCACTATCTGACCAGAAAGGGTTGCCACGTTAAACTCGCTGGGCGTAACCTCCTTGGTTTTAGCAAGGTTTAGCGAGGGTTGGGCCGAAGTGCCATCAATGTAGTGGACTAGTGTATAGCCATGAACTAGAGGCGGTGGAAGGTGGGTAGTATAGGCACGAAGCGCCGGCCGTAAGAAAGTGCCCGCTTGCCACTCTTCTAGTCCGGCCATGCCACCTCTCGTTTAGTCCTTGGAATGTCCGCTGGATGGCGGTACTTCTATATGATGAATATATGATGAAAAGATGCGAGATGGCGGTACTTGGAGTGTTCACTAGATGGACGGACGGATGGACAGACGCACGGACAGGCACGGTTGGATGAACGGAGGGAAGCAAGAACGAACGGACGGACGAATGGTTTGCCCCACTCATCATATGTACTCTGTGGATATGCTGCGATTTCTTTTGTTCGTTGTGCCTTCGGTAGAAATACTAGTTTAGGGCCGACTAATTACTCGAACCTCCACCTGAATCGGTCAGCGGGAAGGTGTCGACAAGAAAGCTGAGAAGCAAGCGTCTAAATCGTTCGCGCCACACGAGTGTGCGAAAATGAACCGGAGATCAAAACACCCGACAACGACCTATTGCGCCGCACTCGACATTTATAGATCGCACTTGGTCAGGTATATATTGCGTAATCCAATGATCCACAAGAGTTAAAGAGCCGCGGCCAAGCACGCGCGCTTCAAGCATCTTAATTCCGCTGCTATCGGCATTCAGCGATAGCAGGTTATCCTGTTGACTGTTTGTCCTTTCTGCTTTCGCTGAACGGCACTTGAATTGATAGATGATAGATTTGTGGGGTTAACGTCCCAAAACCATCATATGATTATGAGAGACGCCGTAGTGGAGGGCTCCGGAAATTTTGACCACCTGGGGTTCTTTAACGTGCACCCAAATCTGAGTACACGGGCCTGCAACATTTCCGCCTCCATCGGAAAATGCAGCCACAGCAGCCGGGATGCGAACCCGTGACCTGCGGGTCAGCAGCCGAGTACCTTAGCCACTACACCACCGCGGCGGGGCGGCACTTGAATGAGTCGTGCGAGAAGGTGATTCACTTTGCCACCAGGAGTAACTTTTTTTTAGACAAATCTAAGGATATTCGAACTTGAATGCATCGTATTGTGAACTGCCAATTAATTAGTCGACAGGACGGTTTGCGTTTGCTGTGATAAGCTCGAAACGCAAGTCCGTTCGAAAGCCAAATTTTAAGGTGTTCAGCATAACTCCCAGCAATGCGGGATGTATAGCCAGTAGTGAGTTAACAGGATCGATTTTATTTAAGCCGCAAGTTGACCCGTCGTAAATCACCGGTTTTCGAGGGCGAATAGTATGCGAATAGTACGCGTACAGTTTACGAAACGCCGTACTAAGAAACAAATACTTGAAGAGTTCAATTGTTTTTTATTGCAAGAGTAGAAGGTTGAATTACGTCGAACTGGAGTTCCAGAAGATGTCTAGTCTTTCAAATTATTTTTTTTTAAAGTATGCTACCATCTGAAATGCCGGGCTGACTTAACATTAACCATAACAAGAAGAAAAGAGCACCGGCCGCTGTACTTAAACTAAATCAGAAAGCTAAGTTGCATTTATAGGGTATCACAATATAAAGGTCCGAGCTATTTTGATCCAGCTAGATTCACTGTGCACCGACGAAATATGGCTGATCAAAAAGAAAAAAAAAAGGAACACAGAAAAATATCATACTGAAAACGACATTGAGCGACTTGTCTGGCCTACAGGATGCGAGTCAGGCGCACAGCCTTGATTTGTCAGCGAGGTTGATAAGCAGTGTCAAAGGAAACAATACATGAAACGGGAAATGTAATATATTATGCCGTGTCGCGATTTCATGACGTACGCGTCTGAGGCAACGTTATAAAGAAGTTGTAAGCAGAAATAAAAAAAAATAATTACACCAGTACTTTCACTATAGCCATAGTTCGCCCCTTTGCCGTGCTAGAACTATACGATTAAAAAAAATAATAATGCAAGCGTACAGTCGGATGATTCCGGGATAAAGCGTAAACGTTATCGTTGGCCCTAAAGTTTTGAAATAAAGTACTTTCAATAACGACGTTTGCTTGGAAGGAGATTATGTTTAATAAGAAAAAGGAGAAGTTTATAGCCTGCTACTCCTGAAGGGGGTAAGAGAGAAAGGGAAAGAAAAAAAGCGTGACCTTCCCACCAAGAGCGTAGCCAAGATAGGAAGGGTGCAACCCCTCCCCCTATGACAGTTTTCAATTTTACTTGCGTACATATGCACACACATACAAACGCACGCACGAACACACAAGGTGTGGTTGAAACCCCTCTGAAAAAAAAAAAAAGTTCTGGCTACGCCCCTGCATGACACACCTGCATCGACTCCACAGAAAAATTATCGACAATAATACCTCATTCGTTTAATGCACCTCCTATGACACGAAGAGCTGAATCGATGTCTGAAATCAGGCTCAAAGGAAATGTCTGGGTTGCTATCGGTACGTGATGAATGCGACTATCGTTTTACACACGCACCGTTAATAATCGCGCCATCAGCGATGAAAATTCAAGGCAGTGTACGTATGAACTTCAGAGCTTGATGCTATTCGGTATGCTAAAAGGGTTCACGACAAAAGATAAGCGGCGTTTGTGTCGTCTCGATTTCTTCTCTTGTGCCCCTTGTTAGCACGCCTACATTGTTAGCATGCCTACATTGTTAGCACGTGATCATTGTGAATCCGTACCATTCACGTAGCCACGGGTGGCGGTGAATTCCATGCCTCCACAACATAGATTTTTCAATATAGCGTGTTTATACATATACGCACGCATACAAACACACGCACTAAGATACATGAATAGTAACTGAACATCCCTCCGCACACACCGAAAAACATTTTAGGCTACGCCCACTTATCCGTTTCTAAGCTAATCTGCCATTTCAGGGTGATTTGATAGTAACTGTACACACACGTCCTTCCGGACGTGGAAAATTAAAGGTCTTTTACTCGCATTCATCCGTTTAATGCAGCCGCACTCACTGTCTCAGTGGCAAAAGAAAACAACGCACACTTACGGAGAATTCGGCCTGCGCTTATCTTTGATACAGCGGTTTGCTCGATATAAGCGAGTTCGTTATAACGAGCTCATTGCGGGACGCAGTATAGTTAGATAGCCTGAGCGCGAATAAAGGGCGCAAATAGCACGCACTGCGCAATAACGCTTGGCCACCACTATCCCGCGAGTGACAGTTTAGTAAATGTTACACAAGTGATTTTCCGACGCGGCGTCAAGCAGTTAAGACACGTGCGCTGTCATAAACACAATCATCTTTTCTTTTACAACGCGGTGACTTGAATTTTAATCGAGACAGTGTTTAAATAAAGGAAATGTTTCGAGCCTCGTACACTGTTTAGTCCCAAATGTAAATATCATTGCATTGAGAGCACGTTTTGATATCTGCACGATTAATCGGAGACCTTCCTTGTCAGCGCAAAAGGGGCGTGCTTAACTGAATCCACCCACTTCAGCTTATAGGTCTGACATGCCGAGGCAATGTTACAGCAACTAAGCGGGTGGATGTGAAGTCTATATTAACGATAACTACGCAGATGAGCATTATTCGCGTTAGTCATCGATTAGGTTAAAGATACAAGTTACAGTTCGGCGTGCATAACCACTGCGTGAATCAACGTGGTACACATGAAACTCATGTAAGGGTGCACCCAAAGTGAATTGAACAGGAAGTTCCAGCCATAGTTTTTTTTTTTTTTTGCCAGCACGGGCAATTCGCACTTAAATCGAGTTTTAAAACATTGTCAACGGGTCACTGCGTTGTTCAGAGCACGTCAGAAAAAGATGACGTTTTTTTACTGCTCCCTATCTTTGCATTTCCACCAGCTGTTTTCTTTTTCTTTTTTTCTCGAGTTAAACCATGCTGGTAAACTTCCATTTTCTCTTGAACGTTTCGTGAATTGCACCGAGTTTTTCAGATGCTAAGCGACAGGACTGGTCAGCCGCTCTGCGGCCGGTAATGCCGAAGCAACCACATGAACGACAGCTGCAGAGGGTCGGACAACAAAAAACCCAGAACAAATAGCCGCGCCAAGGAAGGAACAAGAACATGCTTCACAAACCTTTGATTTGCATGGCCCGAGCTGCATGTCCCTCCGGCGAACGCGCCTTCATTCCGATCTGGCTAAAACCACCACCATCGGCGGCCGCCACGGCGCCGTTGGCGTACTCCATTCGGAAGGCCCTGTCCTGCGCCCGGAAAACTCACGAAGCACCCGCCGCGTCTAATCCATGGTGAGCGATAAATGCACGCCGACCAGCGAGGTCTATCCCGTACGTGCTGCCAGGGCCGGTCGCACAAGAACTGCTGTCACGCGCGCACACAACACCGAAAGACACCGCCACGGACACCACGATCCACAGCAGCACTAAGCGATCGGCACCAACGACTCGTGAGGCCCGTCACATTCAGCGACGTTCGGGGAAGCTCTTTGGGGCCGAGGCGGAAAGCGCCAAAAAAACAAGCTGCCAAAGGAGCGCTGCCTTTTTTGCTTTTCGTTTAATTTTGCAGCGCTCCCTCACGTTGGCGTACTAGCCGGACTGACAACATTCCTATCCGCGCGCCCGGCTCCGCCGTGGAGCACGTTGCGGCTTACCTTGTTTTTAGGGGGCTTAGGCACCTAGAAAGTACCTAGCTACAGTCGCATGACATTCAGCGCATGCCCATCTTGAACACACATTCGCCCGTGCGCACAAGTTTCACTCAACTAATGACTTACTAAATATTATTGATTTACTGGAAATTGGGTATTTCAGTGTTTTGTAGTTTATCAGCGTACGACGCGGTAATGAATGAGCTCGTTTATATGTCCCTAGAAAAGGTCCCATCAACGGAGTTCGCGATCGCATGAACTCGCCAAATGCAGATCAAAACCACAACATGAAACTGTCAACTGCCTTTAGCGCTACGCCGATGCACCTCCAGGGATTAAAAATATGCGTTACACGTAGTTTGTGGTTTAAAACATCTAGTGAATACAGAAAGCAGACGTCGCGGTGTTCAGCGATGAAACCTCGTGGACATATGATGCGCGCAATATGTTACTGCTGCCATCTCGTGACGGTAGAGCCAGTGCACGCACTTACATTTTGCGCTTACAGCAGCAACCACAAAAAATTATACTCATAGTAAAGTTTAAAAATATATGTGAACAAACAAATGGTGCAGAGATGCGAACGATTGCTATTAGAACCTTATATATAATTTGCCAGTGCGCTTAATGTTGCGCCTTCTCGTGGCTACTTTGCTAAACATATTGACCTTCGAGATTATCAAAGTACCGCACCCTATCATGCAAACACTCAAATGAAACAAAAACAAGTGTCGAAAACCAATACTATAACGCACGCTTATAACAAATACAACATGTAGTAATACGTTAAAATTTAGTCATGAATGGAGTGTAAGCCGCCACAGCTTGGCAATCTCGAAGGCCATGAACCACTTTTGCCCCCTTCGGGGAAACGAGAGAGCTATCAAAATCGACAACACGCGCCACCACTCTCTGATTCTTTTACGCGGGATATTCTAATAAGAAGTCACAAACTAAAGGGGGCCACAACTCACGCTTTCTTTCTCTCGCTTCAGCACCGATACTTATGAAACGACATGACTACGTATATCCAATCACTATTCCTAAGGGCAGACTGTCGAAAAATGAAAATGAAAAATAATAAGCTCTCATACAAATAAACAAAGAAGTGACAAAGTCGAAACCTGTCACCCACTTCAGTGTTAATTACCGAAAAAATTGCTACGCTGCCACCCCGACGATCTTGTAGTCAGGATAGAACCAGCAACCTGGCTGCCTGATCGGGATTTCACCAGGAGGGAGAGATCCCTTCTACTTCGCTTACGTATCAGCTGCTCCTGGCTTGTGGCCCGGCGTCATCGGCTTGGCAGAGCCTCGTCCCCTGCGTGCGGGGCAGATGAAACGATCGAGCACTTGTGTGTTCACCCAGCGCTTCGCACACAACGAGACTTCTTGCTCACCGCACTCATTCGCCGTGGTCCGCCCGCGGTTACACAGAGAGACCTCCTCTTCCCTGCATGGCACCACACCCAGGTCTCCAAGGCGGTTCTTAGCTTCGTTGAGGACACTGGACTGGATAACCGGCTATAGAAGCCACCCGCCACATACTCAGTCATCTACGCCACTTATCTTCTCTCTTCTCCACAACTTAATGCCCTCGTCCCGCCCCTACAGGCGCCGAGCCATTATCCCAATTAGGGCTGCAGAAGTTGCGTCTTTTCCTTTCCTGAACCTTTCTCTTACCGAAGAAATTAGAGGAAGTATTGTCATAATTGAAGTTTTTGCGCACACACACAAGGACACAGAAGAAGGGAACACAAGGACCAGCGCAGTCCTTGTGTTCCCTTCTTCTGTGTCCTTGTGTGTGTGCGCAAAACTTCAATTATGCAGCAGTACCAACTAGCCCGTCTTTCCGTATTATTGAAGTATTGTCAGTTAGCGCTTGTCCTATGTCCATAATGAGAACTGTCCATCGTCCCCATATGCCGAGAGTCTAACCTACATATTCGAAAGTTCTGTTAACTTTGTCCTTGCAATTGGGATTAACACGCTATCAAGCAAAGAAAAAGGTGGCTAGAGGTAGAATTTTAAATGCAAAGCACTTCTTAGCGAACTTCGGCGACTTTGAGCGTATCTATCTATCTATTATCTATCTATCTATCTATCTATCTATCTATCTATCTATCTATCTATCTATCTATCTATCTATCTATCTATCTATCTATCTATCTATCTATCTATCTATCTATCTATCTATCTATCTATCTATCTATCTATCTATCTATCTATCTATCTATCTATCTATCTATCTATCTATCTATCTATCTATCAGATCTATCTATCTATCTATCTATCTATCTATCTATCTATCTATCTATCTGCCTACGACTTTCAGCTCTCCTGGCCGTTTCGATAAGGGTATCAATACCAAACTTGGTATGACATAACATGACTGTATGAAGAACATATTGACTAGTCATACCATAAAAATCATGATATGGATGTCATGAATGTCATGATTTACATTTCATGGTCCTGCAGCTCTTGCGGTAGTATCGTTCACATGACATGTTGCAAAGCTGGTATGGTATGGCATGATTGCACGGCGAACGCAAGGGACAGACCCTAACATGAAAATCATGACATGCGTGTCATGTAAACTACATGACTACATGCTACCCTCATGATGCGCTCGCGGTCGTTCACTAGCTTCACATGTACCAAATTTGGTATACAGTACATGAAGGAATGACGAAGGTATGTGACTGGTGCAAACATGACTCATCATGAGATGCGTGTCATGTAATACAGAACTACATGCCATGCTCATGATGCGCTGGCTTCACTTATATGAAATTTGGTATTATGGGACGGCAATGGATGACGAAGGTATGATACTGGTGCAAACATGAAAACATGATATGCGTGTCATGTAACAACATGACTACATGCCACGCTCATGATGCGCTCGCGGCCGTTTCGCTAGCGTCACATATACCAAGTTTGGTATTACAGTACATGAATGAATGACGAATGTATGTTACTGGTCCAAACATGATAATCATGAGATGCATGTCATGTAATAACATGACTACATGCCATGCTCATGATGCGCTGGCGGCCGTTTCGCTAGCTTCATTTATACAAAATTCGGTATTATGGAACGTGTATAGATGATGAAGGTATGATACTGATGCAAACATCGAAAACATGAGATGCGTGTCATGTAACAACATGACTACATCCTACGCTCATGCTGCGCTCGAGGCCGTTTCGCCAGCTTCACATATACCAAATTTAGTATTGCGTAACGCCAATAAATGACGAAGGTATATGACTGGTGCTAACATGAGAATCATGAGATGCGTGTCATGTGATAACATGACTACATGTCACAGTCAAGGCGCCAATACATTTTGACGTGACGCGGTGCGCGAGCTCGCCGGTGTTGCCACGCCAGGCGCCGGTCCTCTCGCAGGCGCGCGCCGTGGTGCGTTGCTTTGACGCACGCGCGTTTCAGCGCATCCGGCGTCCCTCCGTCACAAAAAGAGGGATACGCAGTTTCGTCTAAGCAGCGCCTGGTCTAGGTAATGCGTCGGCGCGAAAAGCAGCATTTCGCGCCGGTTACCGTCGGGCCGCGCCGAGGACGCTAGTCGTGCCTGGCGTCAGATTATAGAGTGATCGCGTTTTCCTAACGTAGCATCGCTGTGCCCAGCGTGCGCGCGCGTCAACGCTATATTGGAGTATTCATTGGGCCCGTCATGATGCGCTCACGACCGTTTTGCTAGCTCCACATATGCCGAATTCGGTGTTACGTGACGTCAATGAATGATGAAATATATGGCTCGTGCAAACATGATAATTATAACACGCGTGTCATGTAAGAACATGACAACATACCACGCTCATAGCGTGCTCGCGGCTGTTTTGCTAGCTCCACATATACTGGTATCACGTGACGTGATTAGATGACGAAGGTAAGTGAAACATTCAAACATAATAATTATGACACGGAATTCATGTACGGCATCATTTACCTCCACCTCGTAACGTTGTGCTGATTTTAAAGTGACATATCAACATTTCTCATTCGTGCTTTGCATATCATCGGTCCCACTGTACGTGAGATCTGCCAATTTTTCTTGACCTACTTTCCGAATGTGTGGTGGTCACTCCTGAATTGAAGAAGCGCAAACCTTATGATATTAATATTTAGCATTTTATCGGCTCTTTGATTCCACAATCCGAAGTAATGAACGTTATAATATGCAGAGTACCTGCTCAAACACCCCCCCCCCTCCCACTCACCCATGATATTGGCGAAATTTCCCGCCCCCGACCCCCCGAAGTCCTGATGATGCTATGTAGATTTCGATGGTGCAATAGCCATGCTTGGCCAAACACAGCCATGCCCTAGGAGTCCTGGGTGCGCTAGTAGCATAATTGTTATAATTGGGCACTGTACTATTATAGTTGTAGCGAACTTTTGCTTTACAAAACAGTGGGAATCCAATCAATGACAGAATTGCAGGGGAAATGGAGCTTGCAGAGATTCAAAAAATTGTGAGCACGGGGCCGACGTTTCGACAAACGGACAGGTTTTCGTCAAGGCAGCAACTGCCTCTTGTCTCCTCTTAAAAGGCCCTGAAACACTGCTTCAAGTAACCGTGAAATGAATTCATTGTAAGAGCTTATTGCCTCACGAATTCAACGCCGCAAAAATGGGAAGAATCCGTCCTGTGCGAGTGGAGTTACAAAGGCGTGTCGCATGTTACTATTGCATTCTATTTTCTTTCGTCCCGACGAAAATGCTGGAAGCTAAATAGGGAGGCGTGGCAGGGCCACAGAAAAACGTCACGCGCGCTTCGTGGCCTTGAGCGCTTCTTTTCTTTTTTTTTTCTTCAACTGCGGCCGCTTTGTTAGTGTGATCGCGCGCGCACGCGTGGACAAGTAGCGGCCTCCCGCGCCGATCTCTTGTAACGAGTGAGCATGACATGTTCAAATCAGCCAATGGCTGATAGATGGGCTTACTACGTGTGATTTTTGGGCACACTACGTGATTCGTCGCGAGAAGAGAAAGCAATTTTAAGCTGAATTTGATAATTTATTTCGAATTCCAGGCCGCGCACTGTGCTATAATATTTGGCTCGCATGTTGTCGGGATCCTCTACTACTGATCGGCAGTGTTTTGTGACCATGCTCAAAAGTGTTGCAGGGCCCTTTTAATTCTCCCTTAACCTCCTCCTCTGTTTCGGTTTGAAGGAGAGGGTGCGAAGCGTAAGCACACATGATACTGAGGGAAAGCAGTTGCCGCCTCGAAGAAGATGAATCTGCTTGTCTAAACATCGGCTCCAGCGACACCCAGTGTTCAAGAAATTTTTGTGCGCAGTGGTATGCAACAGGCGCGTCATTTGTCATCCTAAGTGTAATGTAATGAGCATACCTTTGTCTCATACAACGCTTTCCTTGTGCCTGGGGAAGAAATGCGTTATGGCTCGTACAGATCCTTCATACTGACCAGGGACGTAGCTAGGGGTTGGCACACCGAGTCAGGGGTCGAAACCCTCCCCCCATAGATAGCCCAAAATCACACTCGACCGCATCCGCATGGCATGCCTCCATTTCAAATCAAGGTGCCTCCCCCCTCCCACCCGAAAAAAGTCTGCCTACGCCCCTTATACTATCATCTGCAAAATGGTAAAACGCACTGTTAGCACAGTACCACTGCGCGGCGTTCACCTCCCGAGTTGACAAGGACTAGCGGTCGTAAGATCGCTTTCGGTGGCAGCAGCGTGACAGTGCGGAAAAGCTGAACGCTCTGAGGACGTCTGCACGCTGAAATGTCGGTGCCTGTCATCACAGAGCCCATGCCCCCCCCCCCCCCCCCCCCACCCCGAAATTTTCTTTCGTTATGGCATAGAAAGCGAAAAATTATCATTTTAAGGGGGGGGGGGTGCTAAACCCGAAATCAAACAGGTGCTCCTCTCCCACCCCAGAAGATTTCTGGCTGCGCCTCTGCCTGTGTGTGATAAAGGAGCCCGGGTTGCTCAGACCAAATATACAGACGTTTTGTGACTGCTGCCCTGCATACTTAACATGTGGACATATCTAGACATTACAAAGATATAACAGTTCACTGAGGAGCCACTGAAGTAACAGCAAACGCAATAACCTCGATGTCGTACGACCACTGTTTACCCTATAGCCATATTTTTATCGCTTTTTCTTTCTCTTATCGGGGATAGAAGTCGGGGAGAGATGAAAACGGACCGTTCTCTCCAGCGGAATGTTTTTCTCTTTTTCTTCTTTCACTCCACACTCTCCAGCTAAAGCGTCGGCGACTCGCTTTAAGTACAACCCTTTGCCTCGAAGACGTCGAGGACGAAAACTATGCAGATGTTTCGTAAGAGATGGTGCCAAGGTTAGAACATAAAGGAAAATAACCCGAGATAAGAAAGCCTGCACCTTTATATCAACGGCAAGTCACACCCACCAGTACGGTTCTGGTGGCTGAACGACGATCTTCCCATAATACCACTCCCGAGGGACACCTCTTTTCTATCTACGGAAAGCTCGGCACACCCAATCAGCGGCGTCCCCCATCTCAACACGTGAGTATACGATTATACTCAAGCTAACCAGCTCGCGCTTTTGGCTGTTCCCGTAATTCAACAGGAGGACCACCCGCATTTTAGCAAGCGGTACCCGATTTCTTAAGCATTATACACCGTTAACGTGACTACTCAGTCACATGTGAAATATCATAGCACCGTTTGGTTTCCCAAATCGCACCGGGGAAACCATGTATCCAGAAGGAAGCTGTTTTTTTACGGGTAGAACTAAGTTTGCCACGCCTCGATGCGTTTATTGCCTCTAAAGTCTGTTTTCTCTAACTTGGTGCTCAAATGGTTACTGTGAGTTCACTCTCGATTACAACGTGCGGGAAGCTCTTGTTTTTTTTTCCATCGGAATCTCGACCGTGAACGTAGAAATGGTAGCCGTTCCTCATGCACCACGCAAAGTCACGTGCCGCCAGGTTCTGAGGCTTGCCTCAATGGGGGTGAGACCAAGACGTGTTCAATTCAACCCCGCATCCAAAATTTCGCGTGACGCATCCGCTACTATAGTTAACTGGTTAAGCGTGCATCGTTATTACTTACTGTTTACCCAATGCCCCGTGCCTCAGAAATTTCACGAGAGTATAGGAAACCGGACAGAGGACTGGCGTTTGCCGCTCTGAGGGCGTCGCTGCGGTTTATTCGTGGAGCCGGTCTGAATGGCAAATTGTGACTGTTCGCAAAAATTCCCGTATCTCGTACTTGGACGGTACTATATAGCCACTGCTTTGTAGTGCCGTGACAGACTCTTCGTTTTCACTTTCTTCCTTTTCCCTCATGTATATACATATAGTATGGCGAAGAGCAAACCCCCTTCAGACCTCGAGCACTTTCCCGAGTTGAAGGGACCTTATAAGGAACAGTACATGTAATCTACGCCATCTAGGCACATGCCACGCGCTATATAGTGGCTTGCACAGCGTGAATTACATTTGTAAACCCTGTATGAGCGGCTGATTTCATTAAGCATGCCACCGTTTGTGCGAACAACAACAGACGCCCACTGGAATGAGGCAACGGATGGCCGCGACGAGTGAATGCTTCATGCACTTCAGAGCATGCAGCCTGCCAGATGATGCTGCAGGCCTATAGATCACAGTCGACCGCTCAGCAAAGCTCGCAAACTCCCCCGAGGAAGCCTCGAAATATGGTTGTAGATGAGTATGCGGAAGGTCAAGATAATGCTTCAGGTACGAGAATCCGTGACGTATAGGAAATCGGACCCTCGAATCTATCTCAGGATAGGCCAAATATTAACAGCGGAGAATCTTCATGCAAATGAAATCCATCGAAGAATAAAGATGTGCTGGTGCGCGTATACGGCAGGCACTGCTACCCATGACAGGTAATTCACAACTATTATGAAATAGTAAGCTGCACAATCATTGTGCGCTGCCAGTTCCAACATATGGGGTGGATACGGAGCTTCGGGCTTTGCGTCTCGACGTAGGAGGTGTCCTCTACACCTGGCGCCGAGCCGAGCGTCCTTCGGCACCCTTTTTCGGGCAATGAAGTTTCACCACCACCCCCACCACCACCGCCGCCGCCGCCGCCGCCGCCACCGCCACCACCACCACCATCATCATGATCATCGTCATAATCATCATCATCGTCATCATAATAATAATCATCATCATCCTGACTACGTCCAGTTCAGGACAAAGGCCTCTCCCATGTTCCGCCAGTTAACTCGGTCCTGTGCTTTCTGCTGCCAATTTATACCCGCAAACTTCTTAATCTCATTTGCCCACCTAAAATTCACCACCACCACCACCACCTGGAAAATATCGAAGATGCTTCAAGAGAAGCGGAAGAAACAAAAGATGATAAGGGTAACCTTAAGAGATAGGAAAACATCAGAGTGGTTCAGACAAGAAACAGTGGTAGCCAACCTTCTCGTAGATGTTAAAAAGAAGAAAAGGCAAAGCTTGCATTAAGTCGCGCAACGCTTGAAACAGAGAATCTGGTTTATTCTGAAGACTGCATGATCTGGTTGCTTATATTGGTTGTTTCTGTAGCTGCTTCTAGATCATTGGTAGACTTTAGCTAGGTTGTTTCTACGTTGATTCTCCGCGCCGGCAGGTTCGAGTTCAACCACAGAGAGTGACAGGCAGAACAGGAATGTCTAAACTCCAGGGGGAAAAAATCGAGCTGAAACCGAGCGTTCGCGCGTATCATAGACTTACGGTCACGTCGTTGTTGTCGTTGGCCTTCCGTCACCTTCGGGGTCCTCTCACAAACGCCGTTGCCTTTCCCGTTCCCCACAATTCTCTCGTCGCACTCATGATCATCCGGCTCGACGCCGTCACTTCGCTGCCATTTCTGTGGCCAGCTGTTGCCTTCCCTTTTAGTGGACCAGCGGTGATTTCTGTGGAACATATGATTAGCTTCTTGCAGGCCGCACAAGCTGCGGCTAGTTTATCAACTTCGTTCTTAAAAAGATGTACATTGGCTGGTCCTGCCGGGAGAAGGACATGCAACAGATGCTAAGCTTGAACATCGGAATGGATATGAATAAATGAGAAGCGCGGCAGTGTACAGCGAAGGGCTAAGTGGAGCGACGAAGTTAACACGTTCGAAGCCATCAAATGGAATCAACCTTGCACAGTGGCGCAGGACAGTACGGGCTAGGCATAATTGGGAGAGGCCTTCGGCATGCAGAAAGCATAAGGCAGACTGATGATAGTGGTGGTGATGGTGATGATGATAGTGGTGATTGTTATTATTATGGGTATTATAATAAACTAGGACTGGTCATATTGAACGAATGGAAAGATAGTTTTCTGTATTCGTATGAATGATTATCTCCAGGGCGAATGATATATAGGGCTGGTAAAAAAAAAAGACTCAAATGTACTTCTTCAAGCCGAGTTTCAGCGTGGGAAAATTTTATTTCTCATTTTCTGCCTAAAGAGTAGATACGTTTGTGTATTAACTATGATGAAATGTAGTAAACCATTTTGCAAAAATTTTGTTGCTCTTGGCTGAACAACCTTGGAGAGGTTAGCTTAGCGAACATATTTTGTAATATGTTCATTTTTGTAAAGCCTTAGACACAGCTAAGAAGAAATATTATTCGCAGGACTTGCCATCACTTCTCAAAAATAACCCCAAAATGTTCTGGCAAATAATTTCACCCTACAACAAGTCTCCTAATCACATTACAATACACGATAATGAACTAACGCCACTCTCTGATGAAGCTTCCGCTATTGCTTTCAATGAGCACTTCGCCTCTGCTTTTACACAGGAAGATTGTTCCAATGTGCCATTTGTTCTAGATCACCCTTTCACTTTAATGGCCCCAATCATTGTCACTGCCGAAGGTATAGCGCAACCCATCACGAATCTTAAGGTTTCTACTTCATCGGGCATTGATAACATTAACTATAAAATACTGAAGAACACCACAGATATTTCCAGCCGCTTCCTCTGTCTCCTATTCAACCAGTCGCTATCATCAGGTGAGCTGCCCAAGGATTGGAAGATTGGTAAGGTGATTCCCGCATATAAGTCCGGTGACAGGCACTCGCCCCGTAATTATCGACCCATTTCACTTACATGCATATCCTGCAAACTACTTGAACATATCGTGGCTTCTCGTATCTACGATCACCTTGAATCAAACAACTTCTTCTTCTCTAATCAGCATGGCTTTAGAAAAGGCTACTCATGTGACACCCAGTTATTCGAATTCACGACTGATTTTCCCTTTAATATAAACGCTAACGAACAAACCGATTGCCTCTTCCTTGATTTCGCCAAGGCATTCGATACTGCCCCTCATTGTCGTTTAATCTCTAAATTGGCTGCACTCCATATTGATTCAATAATCCTGTCTTGGCTACGAAGCTTCCGCTCTTCGCGTGAGCAACTCACGGTGATCAACGACATTTCAAGCTAACCTTTGCGATGTCACATCCGGTGTTCCCCAAGGCAGTGTAATAGGTCCGTTAGTTTTTCTAATATACATTATTGATTTGCCCGATAACCTTTCATCCCCAGTTAGGTTGTTCGCCGACGATTGCGCCATATACTGCAACATTAAATGATTTAATGATCATTCCGCTCTCCAAAATGACCTTGCCCTAGCCTTCCGGTGGTGCGAAACTTGGCGGATGTCCCTTATCGCCTCTAAATGCAAGTTAATCTCGTTCACCCGAAAGCATACCAATTGAGCATTTCACTACGAAATTAATAATGTCATGGTTTCAGCTACATCATCTTACAAATATTTAGGCGTTCACTTTACATCGGATCTATCCTGGACTACGCATATACCAGCTGTCTCACTGAAAGCCTCCCAATCTTTCGGATATCTCCGCAGAAACTTCCGCAGAAACTTGCGGGTAAGAGGGGCAGTGACAACTAAGTAGCCTTGTTTTGAGAAAGGCACGCACAAGAAATCCTTTAAGGGTTCAAAAATTGATCTTTACTAACTGAAAGTTTATTGCTGCCGGATATAATGAATGTTTAGCATAAACGATTCCGCAATGAAGCCGCTTCTTTCTATTTTTGTATGACAGAGGTGTTCGAATTGCCATAGGTATACGGAATGCATGGCATAACATGGTCGTGTTTAAGATCACGCTCGAATCCAACCGTATTACATTGAACTTCAATTACATTTAAGTTGAACTTCATTTACAAATGAAGTTCAACTTAATACTGTTATAATGTAATACGCTTAAGTCTAACCGTATTACGTTGAACCTCATTTGCATTTATTTAAAATAATCTGTCCCATTTGCCACGCAGCGGATTTGCTTAGCGCTTCTGTGAAAACATGGCACATTAGGACTCTGCAACGTGCGCGGATAAGCTTTATGGCACCGAAACCGTTGACGAACCGGTACAGTAGATCGCGAATCGGCACACACTGCCATAAACTTCTATTTTTTCTATTCAAGAATATTACCAGGCGCAATCTTATTCTTCAAACCTGAACCGAACTGTCCTTTCGGGTGGGGGGGGAAGGGGGGGGGGGGCGTGATAGTGCTTAAAACGACAAGCTCCGTTTCGCTTTGGGGCCGTATACCCCGGCTACGCACATCGACTTGTGCTCCGATAACAGCCTGCTAATCTGAAAAAAAGTTTCCTTTATATATCTCTCTCTGTGTCTCTCACACAGCTAGGAGTCGAATTCAGATAAGCCACCGGTTGAGCGTACCGCTTTGAGCTCCTTTTACAGGGTTATAAAACTGTGCATCTATCCTGGCAGCAGCGCGACGGATGCGGAACGACGAAAGAACGGGACATGCCGCGCAAGGCTCTTGCCATGTGCTGTTGACACAACGAATCTGTATACCAGCTCGCTTAATGTTGCCCGTAACTTGACCGTATCAAACTTTGCCTCACTGAAATAGACATAAGAAATCTGCGACGGCGCGACTACGTAATGTAAAACACGTACGATGTGTAGACATGTTTCCGGCGCGCACTATTACCTTATCTGTCTGCTTTGCGCATGTTCAGCTTGCCACATTGTTCAGCTTCAAGGCTGAAGGAGTTTCCATTCGGACATCAATGTTTGCACTCTACTGCCTATTCTCAGTGTTTGTATACACGTATACCTGTACATTCTTCGTTAACGAATGCAATACATTGCAAAATTGTTGAGGCTTAATTAATTCAAGTCCAGAACAACGAATATGATTATGCGGGGCACACAGTATATTGTGGGCTCCGGAAATTCTGATCGCGAGGACCAGACGAGAATACGAAGAGATCAGGCTACGCACGAGTAACGGAGCAACGATCCCGATACAGTAGTAAAAAGAATAAGGGTCCTCGGCATGATAATCGAGGCGAATGGAGCTAACGGCGAAACGATCACTAAACTAAAGCACAAGACTACAAACGCCATGAGGGCTCTCAAGAAGGTCACTAGCAGAAGAAGCGGAATGAGAGAGGATAGTCTCATACGACTTATACACTCTTTCGTCATGTGTCATATTGCGTACATTGCGGCATTTCACAACTGTACAAGGCAGAAGAAGCCAAGATCATGGAAAGTCTCGGCATCCGTTACTACACCGAACAAAGCCAGAAAGTCGCTGTGCCAGACGCGATCCGACAACGATAAGGGTTGAGCCAATTCCACGCAATGTTCACACGGAACACAACCGGGCAGAAGAGTGGCCAGGGCAAGAGCTCTCTTGCGCACTTACGCCGACGAAATGGGAACGCGGTTCGTTGACGCCGCTCAATACGCAGACCACTCGCAATTTGCAGTCATGGTCGTTGATTGGAAAGGCGAAACGAGAATATCGGCAAGTAGTCGATGTGACCACGCACAAGAAGCGGAGGAAGTAGGGGTGGCGCTCGCTCTCACGGATCTGTCATGCACTACTGTCCTCTGTGATTCGAGACAAGCAGTAAGAAACTTCGCCAAAGGGTGGATCTCGCAACGCGCGGCCACAGTCCTGCGCAATAGAAAAAAATTCCGCCATATCCACAAGGTGAATGATGATGAGTGGGCGAAGCTCCGGAGGTAAACCTGGTAAACCATGAATCCTCTGTACATTTTGTCCACTCGATTTTATTACATCGCTCCCCCTAGCGTACGTCGCCGCACTAAATCGAACGATTGCCTTCAACCAATGACACGCGCCATATGTGACATCATTCCTATTTTATAAGATCTCGCGTCTTTCATCAACTACAAGTACCGCTTTCTAGTTTATAACATCTTGCATCTTTTCATCATCAGCTACAAGTACCACCATCTAGTAAACACTACAAGAACTAAACGAGAGGTGGCTACATACAGGAGACGGTACCGCCATCTAGAAACACTGCAAGAACTAAACTAGGGTGGCTACATACAGGGGACGGTACCGCCATCTAGTGAACACTGCAAGAACTAAACTAGAGGTGGCTACATACAGGCTACAGGGGACGCACAGCCCACGCCCTAAGGAGCTTCGCCCCTAAAAAGTTTATCAAGAGTTAGAGCTTCAAACCAGACTCCTGTGGTTCCCGGCTCACATGGGAGAGGTATCGGAGACACACCGCAACCTAAACGAGACGGCACATGCCAAGGCGCGCGAGCTCGTGAACCGCGCCAGCGACCGTCCTCTATGGGGAAACACCAAAGACCGTTTGAACACTTATAATGAAATTACCAAGGCTTTCCACCTGGCCCACCGAACCTTTCCTCCACCCAGCGAGAAGCTGAACACGATGCAGGCAGTGTCTTTACGACAGCTGCAGACGCACACGTATCCCAACCCATCGCTGTTAACAGCCTATACCCCAATATGTATTCAATGAATATATGCAAGATATACAATAGTGAGGTTGACACATTAAATTACATGCTCTGGGAATGCGCTAGAAATCCGCAAAGTGCTAATCCGGAACCCTTCCACCGTGGTTGGCCGCTGCCCTGTGCAGCCCCAGCCTCGGTGACCAACTCTGGGCCGTCCAGCAGGCCCGCTAGGTGGCGGTCAGGCAAGGTCTTGACGTCCCCACGCGGGAGACCTAAGGTCCAGTCGGCGAAAGCTGTGCCGGACTACCAATAAAGTTTTTACCAACCAACCAACCTGATGTTCTTCAACTTGACCTAAATGCAAGCACACGAGCCTCGATATAGCACTTCACCTTTATCGAAACGCGGCCGCAGCGGCTGGGATTCGATCCCGCACCTTCGGGCCAGTGGTCGAGCACCCTAATCACTATGATCACCGTGGAGGGTATCAATAAATCACACTCTACTGCCTATATTCGTCGTATTCAGAAATGCTTATGTGATATACGTACATACTTTATACAGCGCCTGAATCAAGTATATAAGGCATTATTCGAAAGTCTCAAGTATTCACGCACTCCTACTTTTACAATAATGCACTTTCTACGCACAAATATGAGTTTACGGGCTCAGAGGTGTACCAAGTGTACAACACCTCACCCTGAACGTGTGCATCGCGATGACACGATTCGCCCAGTCGGCAGTCTCGTAATGCAAGTGTACCCACCACGTATCTATAAGGCAATTCACGTACCTGTTTTGCTGCACACTTTGATAATGCTGTGGCACCTGGTGCAGCTCCTGTTAATGATTAGTGGCAGAGCCGTTCGCAGTGGGTCGGAAACTTTACCCCATGCACTTAGTGGACAATTCACATTGTGAATTTGTTCAATTGCGCATATAGAAGCGTAGAATTTTGCCACGGACGTGGTGCAACTAATTAACGTAACTCTTCGCATTACCTGATGCCTTTATAGTGTGTTTTCAAGCGAAACGCGCATTTACTACCTGTGTGGTGGTGGTGTTCTAAATAAATCCTGCACAGCCACAGCGGGCGTTCGCGCACCAAGTAATGATGAATTAGAAAAAATACATTTTTTTTCTGGAGATCTGCGGTGAAGAGAGAGAGAAAAAAAATTGGCCCGAATCTGCATGTTATACTGCAAATGTCGCCGAAAGACGTTAGTCTTGCGTCTGGAGAGAGTGAACAAACGTTTATTTGATGTTCTGCGCAAGAAAATCGGTGAATGGTATTCTGGAGGCGCTGCGTTAGAGTGCATCGAGCATGTAGCGGAGGCGAACGAGCGCTTTGAGGCACGTTAGACGCGAGCGCCATCTGACATTCATCTTCGAAAACGAAGGCATGCACGCCCATGGAGAAAGATTCGCGCCAGTGTCGGAGGTGATAAGATGTAGAATGCAAAGCGACGGGCAGGTGCCACCAGCGTGTCGTCGTAGCAAAGCATTGGAAACACCTTTTTGAGCATCGTGTTGCATTGTCAGCGCAGTGCGATAAACGATACAATCCTTAGAGTTACTTGTGTGTGCCTCTTCTAGTATAAGGGCAGACATACGAAACATAGACGTGTTGTCATGGCGCCTCAGATATGCGCAATATTTGCTTTTTAATTGACAATCGCATAACTATGAACGCTAAACCTAGAGCAATATTGATGGGCGCTGCGGATGGGGTTGGCCGTTTAATGCCGTTTGAGATATCGTTAAGAGCGGACAAATAGACAAATGTACAGACAGACAGACCAAAATTTTTTCGTCGAAGGTCCCCAAGAAAGACAATTTCTTTAAAATCACAGCATATCACGGAGTGAATGATGATGAGTAGAATGGAGCGTTCGTCATTCCGTGCGTCCGTCCATGCGACTGTCCATGCGTCCGTCCGTACAGACGTCCGTTCGGGCGTCCGTGCTTCTGCCTGTTTGTCCATGCGTCCATCTGTCCCCATGCTTTCATCCGTGTGTTCATCCGCCCGTCCGAGATTTCGTCGGTGCGTCTGTCTGTCTGCCTGCCTGTCTGTCTGTCTGTCTGTCTGTTTGTCTGTCTGTCCGTGCGTCAGTCCGTCCATATAGTTCAAAATAATTCTTTATATGTTGACTAGATTGCAAGGGCGACGCGCCGCGCTACACGCTAGCCACGTAAATTGAACGTTAGAAACGCGTCGTTATATACATACATAATTTTTCTTCAAGAGACATTCGCCATAAAGGAAGAAAGAGAGAGAATCAGAGGGTGAAAAGAGAGGAACCATGGCCCGAAAAGTACTTCAGTGAAATTAGAACGTCTAAAAGACTTGTGATGAACAACCACTTGTGATAAACAAGCATACGTTCTTATGTACGAAATGATGTATTCGTATTTTGGGGGAAGAACTAGGATAGAGATGTATGCGTGCGAATGTTTTGTTGCAGTGTGAACGCCTGCAAGTGAATTGTACATTACCACGTTATTTATTTACCCATTGCAGTTAGCTGTGTGTTTCAAGAAAATATATCCAGCCAAAAAAATTGGCTTCGTATATGCATGTTTCACTGCAAATGTCGTCGAATGACAATAGTCTTGTTTGGAGGGAGTTAACATAACGTTTTTTTATGTTCTGCGCGAGAAAATCGGTGAATTGTATTCTGCCGGCGCTGCGTTAGAGAGTCTTGATCCGTGCAGTGAAGGTGAACGAGCGCATGGAGGCACGTTACACACGAGCGCCATCTGGCAGTTATCCTAGAAAACGAAGGAAGGCGTGCGCGCCCGTCTTGGGGACGATAAGGTGTAGAGCGCAAAGCGACATGCAGGTGTCGTATTAGTAAAGCGTTGGAAACACTTGCCTTTTTGAGCATCGCGTTGCATCGTCAGCGCAGCGCGATAAACGCTACGGTCCTTATATTTACTCATGTATGCCTTCTCTAGTACAAAGCCATACATACCAAACATTGACGTGTTGTCATGGGGCCTCAGATATGCGCAATAATTGATTTTAAATGACAATCGCACAAGTATGAACGCTGAAACTAGGGCATTATTGGTGGGCGCTCCGGATGGGGTTGGCCGTTTGGGTATCGTCAATGGTAGTATATAGGTGCTCTGTGGTATCGGTAGATGCAGTTTGGGGTATCGTTACGGTGGACAAACAGACAAATGTGCAGACACATGATAGATAGATATGTGGAGTTTAACGTCCCAAAACCACTATATGATTATAAGAGACGCCGTAGTGGAGGGCTCCGGAAATTTAGACCACCTGGGGTTCTTTAACGTGCACCCAAATCTGAGCACACGGGCCTACAACATTTCCGCCTCGCAGACACATGAACAGACGGACCAAAATTTTTGCGTCGAAGTACACCAAGAAAGACTATCGTCTTTAAAAAAATAACGTACACATGAAGCGGAGAAGAAGACAGGAGAGCGGCTAGATGGCCAGCTGTGCCTCGCTCTAACGTGCAAACGCACTTGCGAAAACGAACTGCTTGACAGTACAGACTCGTTTCCCTTTCATTTATCGTTTTTCAGTTTAGTTACACGCGGAACCAGGCTCGCGTGAAGGTGTGCGTGGACGTCGAAGTCACTTCTTTCGCAAAGTTAACAAAAAAACACGAACGTTAACGAGACTGGATGTACCGCGCACGCGGGACAAACTGCCGATGGTGTCAAACATGGAAGTGCGAATGTACAGCGCACCGCGGTCTGCAGCTTTCTTGCACGGCGATGCATACACATCCATAGAACAGCGGGCAAGTGTATACAGGCACAGCAGCGCCGGCTGGGCGCCACGTACACAGCAGCAGCAGCAGCAGCAGCAGCAGCAGCAGCAGCGTGGTTTCGCTGCTCTCGACGGAAGTTCTGGCGATCGATTTCTCCTCTCCCTCCGCTCGTATCGCTTGACGCGCTCCTCTTCGACTCGTACGTTGCACATAGACACACAGCACACGAGCAGCAGCAGCTGAGTGCGATCGCGTCGCGGCGTGCGTATACGACGCATACGCGACAACGTGGTCCTCTCGGTTTCATCCTTCTTTTGACGCCGCGACATGAGCTCCGAAAGAGCCGCGTCGGAGTCGTCCGCGTTATTGCAACAAGAACCGTCCTTGCAACGCAGAGGCCGACGTCGCCGTTTACCGAACGGATGGACTATCCATCGGGAGGCAGCAGTCCTGCTGTCAAGAAACCACGGCTAGTTATCGGAGCCGGACTCAGCGGTAAGAATGTGTGCGTGGGATTGGCGAGGGAGTGTTAACGGAAGACTTGTTTTTGTTTTACTCTTGTGACGCGCATCTTGACGTAGTGCTATAAGAAATATGTGACATGTATTTATGTTTTTTTACATTGTACAGTTTATAAAATTTACCGATTTGAAAGTATATGCGCAAGAGTGTTCATAATGACAGCATACTGCAGTAGTCGAACAAGATGTGTCGCTGGAGCTAGCCTTTGTCGGGACTTTCACGAAGACGAGTTCACTTGCCGATAAGTTGACTTCAACGAGACAGTACTTCGCGATGCCTGGTAGGGGCAGTTGGTTCTACATAGTGTAAACATTTGCACGCTACAGTGAAAGAAGATCGAAGATGAAAAAGAAACGGGACAAGACAGGCGTGAGCGCACAACTGCTTTTTTTTTTGCTGAATCACGACGCCATCTATACACACAAAATGGGGATGAAAAAAAAAGAAACAGAACGAGGAAAAACACTGCTACATACACAGGAACTACATCACGACAGGGGCTGTCTTCAATCTGGCACCCGCGTATCTTGACATCTGATAACTTCCTTGATGATGATGATATGTGGGGTTTAAAGTCCCAAAACCACCATACTATTATTAGAGACGCCGTAGTGGAGGGCTACGGAAATTTCGACCATTTGGGGTTGTTTAACGTGCCCCCAAATCTGAGCACACGGGCTACAACATTTCCGCCTCCATAGGAAATGCATCTGATAACTACCTTACTCACCCCGGAAACATGGCTAGTCATTGCAACATGTGTCAAAGATCCGAAATTTGATAGCACTCCGATTGTCTCACGATATCATAACTCAAAATAAAAAGAAATAATCGAAGCCTTTGCAATGCCCCGTGCCGACGCTGACAGGATAGCACTGCTTCATTATCACTTACAGAGATGCGGAAGTATCATTTCTTCACTGTATATAAGGTATTTAACAAATGTCGAGATACGTGGGCGCCAGATTGAGGATAGCCCGTCTCGTGGCACGCTTCTTGCGCATGCGCCGGTGTTTCTTTTCTTTTCGTTCTTCTTATTTTCCCGTGCACCCCATTTTCTTATATGTGTATACATGCATGGTGTCGTGATTCTGTTAAAAATAAAGAGATGTGAGTTCGCGCTTGTGTTTACCGCTTCTTTCCATCTTCAATTTTCTTTTATATAGTACGCAAAAAGTTTACA
The DNA here is from genome assembly GCF_013339725.1 of Rhipicephalus microplus. Classification (NCBI taxonomy): domain Eukaryota; kingdom Metazoa; phylum Arthropoda; class Arachnida; order Ixodida; family Ixodidae; genus Rhipicephalus; species Rhipicephalus microplus. Next base: position 35,501 of record NW_023607574.1, read on the forward strand.
CACGGTACTTCGTATTATCTTGATCGTTTCAATGTTCTGCTACTGCGCACGCGTACCTCTTGTATGTTATACATATTCGTCTACCAGTATGCTGCATTTGTACATTAAGAACTGTAATAAATTAAGTAAAAATATAAAAAAAGCAAGAACACTCATCTCTTATTTAGAGAGAGAGAAAGAAAAAGAGAAAAAAGAAAGGTAGGGAGGTCAACAGATGCTAGGATCCGGTATGCTTAATGTGAATAGAGCAGGCGCCTAAAGCAAAATGTAGAAAGGCAAACTGGAAACATTGTCTACGACGTGCGTCATGATTATACGTGTTTCTCGTGTATGAGAGTTGCAAAGAAGCGCGCGCGTGTACGTCCCTGTACGTCGCAGCTCATTGCCCCCTCATCGAAGAAACTGGGCAAAAATACCGCAGCTGGCATGTCAGCTGACGAAAATCGGAGCATGTGCTGCGGAACAATGTTTCATCCACTAGCTGCAGTCTTTGTGTTACGGCAGTGCTGTGAGCATTCCGAGTTTCACTGATGGGTCGATATAAAGTGTACAGGTAACTGCCGAGCCTGTAATTACGTAACTTTTATAACAAAAAAAAGAGAGAAATGCACGCTATGCCATCACTTTGACATCTCCATTTTTCAAAGTGAGGCTGACAGTATATACTTGCTTTTGCGTTCCCCCCTGATAACGTGGTGGAGCTTTTTTTTTCTTTCAGATTTCTGATGTCACAGAACGTTAATAAAAGCTTCATTCTTGTCCTTGACGCTCGGATTCTTGTTCCGAGCCATTACATTATTAAATCTGACTCTACAACTATTACGCTGCTGCATGCTGTTGCGTTATACAACCGGTTATCCGCGGCTACTGACCCTAACTCCAATGTGCAAGGACAAGAAATAAGCGCGGTCGGCTCTTGCGCGATAATCACGTGCAGCTAGCGACGTCATCACAAGGTGTCGATCGCTGAAGATGGCTCGGCCTTGTACAGTACTCGCGGATTGAAACAGGATAGTCGTAGCGCATGGCCGATGGTGCATGTGCCGCCGCTCGTGGGGGCTCGCATAACCGAGGTGTTGCATTCAGGTATAGAGTATAGAGACCAGACGGAGCAGGCGTACTCCATCTGGTCACTAAATAGTCGGCCAGTATAGTTCACCACGTGCACACCGCCAGCGTGGCGCTGCAAAGCTCGCGCGCTTTTGCATGCATGCAGCCCAAATTCTGTGGACGGTGCGAACCATTCATATTGTGGTGCAAGCACACGACCCTCTCGACTGGCGCCCTTCGACGATTGGCACGTACGCTGCGCAAGTAAAAATTGGATACCGCTAAGATGTCGCGCCTGAAATGCACTCGTATGCATAAGTGGCTGCACAAAAGCTTATAAAGTTTGCCAAGCTTTTTGTCACGACACAAAAGAAAAGCAGCAGCCACGGGGCTGTTTCCGTAAAGCATCAAAACAGTGACTTGATATTTTGTTGTTTCGCCCCGAGCAGTCAATATTGCGTGCGGCTATTCTGCGTGGCGAACATTTGTGGAGTTGTCGCCCACGGAAGAACGAGCGAGCTTCTGTTTTTTTTATTCAACAACAGCTACAGTTTGCACTAACGACACTAATACACGATATTGTCACGACGTCAAAACAGATGTCTTGCCACAGAGATCGAGACACCAGAAGCGGGTCGGTCGTTTTAAAAGAATGCGCAAGCGAATTCTTCTTTTTCGTCCATTTTATAGTCCTTCATGGCACAAGCGCAACTGCCATCGTCTTTCTTGAGCAAGCACGTGACAATATTATTTCCATGCTGCATGAAGGCAAGCCTGACACTCATTTTCTTTCTTGTCGATGCCAAAGCCAGAAGTAAACTTTCCATTATTATGTGCACATGTTTATCATGTTTACGAACACACGCAAGGCGCAATCTCCTAACTGAATCTTGTGTCTTACTAGCACAGCATGCGTACCACATCGCCTAAGAACGCAGAACGACAGGGTCGTCTGCTGGCGTGGCAATAAAATGGTGCGCCGCAGCGAGCCAGTTCGGTTGACATGAGAATGTGCGTGAGCCTTGCAGCAACGCCATCCTGGCAGTGTACGCGCGGTGAACTACAGGCCGACAATTTTGTAATCGCAAGGAGTAGTCCTCCTCCATAGGTCTTCCCCTATCGCCCTATACCAAAACGCAACACATTGGTTCTACGTGCAACCACGAGCGGCGGCACATGTCTGTCGGCCACACGCTCCGAGTGTCCTGTTTCAATCCGTGAGTACTGTACATACGTGCACTTCTGCTAGAATATACATCACATGCATTATTCCTTATTCCATTTCTCACTCGACATGGTAGAAACTAGAGAGTCTGAAATTGAATTGTGGCATGTCAAGTGTTCGTTAATCTACATCCTTAGCAACATGGTATTTCTTAGGTGTATACCTGTCTGAAAAACCGTGTTTATAAAAGTTTTTTTTATGTGAACATTGATGTTCAGTGATAGTGCTATGCAGCGAGAGAACAAGAACATATGCAGGGTGTTTTTTTTCTTTAAGCAATGCAAAATTTTCGTTAAATACCTATCATATATAAGCACTTTTCGTCTTCAGAGCCGATTTCTAGGTGGAGGTGGAAAGACTTTGTCACTAATTAGATCAACCAAGAATGAGTGATTGACAAAAATAATTGAATTAACTTTTTATTATCAAATTTAGGGTTGTTGTTTATGCGGCGAAGTTGTTCTACGTCGCAAATTATGGTGAGCCTACTTTTTAAAGAATTGAAAACTTTACGCGTGGTTTCAGAGATCCATCGTCGAATTTCCGGAGCTCAGTGCCGGAGAAACCAAAACTAATGGCACCGAAACTAACCGAGTGCACGTGGTGCGTTAGTGTCGACCCCTGGGATGGTGATTACTGTACGCGACGTTAAGGACTGTATGAGGCATTTGAAGATGGTTGCCATTTTTATTAATTACTCCCGTCGATTAACGAGAACACTTTTGTATCTGCAGCGGGAAGCACTTCATTATTTTCAGGGGCTCATAATGGCTTAAATCGTCTATGTTTTAGATAGCTGGATAGGCTGTAAAAATATAAATATAAATTATGAGTGCGATTTCTGCAGCATTTCTAAAGTTTTATTGTTAATAACCAAATTACTTCACTTTGCTCAATTTTACATGTCAGAACCACAATACGGTTATGAACAACGCCAAACTAATTTGAACATTAGGAGTTTTTTGAACGTGCACCGAAATCTAAGCGCGCAAATGTTCTTGCATTTCACCCCCATCGACACTTTGTGGCCGGGAGTCAAACCCGATTACTCAGGCATCGCTAGAACCTGCTCAGCTGCTAGGACTGGCTAAGATATTGTGGCAGGTAAGCACCGTTCGTCTCTGACCAGCTTTTGTAGCCTAGCCGGGCGGTAACACACAGAGCCCGTTCCCCCCCCCCCTTTAAATTTATTAAATTTTGTTTTTACACAGAATGCACAGCACAAAATGACACTCAATCCCACATGCCTGCCTGCCCCTCCCCCCCTTCCATTCAAAGTAGTGCCCCTCTCCCACCTAAAAAATAAAAATAATCTTTTACTTAAGCTCTTGTTCGCTAAAAACATGTCCACCATGGTGGTTTGCTGATGTATACCAATTAACTCTAACGAAAAATTGGGTTTGCTGTAAATGAATGCATAAAATTATTTTCGCGGTATATCATGGCCTAGACACGTCTTGACACACGATGCAGCCATTCGTGTTTAGAAAAAATTTTATCTCATCGTAGAACGCTACGAAAACATGGAAAAAGTGGCTACACAACAAGGGCATTACCATACACAATGACTTGTTTAGAAAAAAATATTTAAACTACATGTACACAGTATAAACCATTCTTGACAAATCAATGACTGTGTGTTTAGAAAAATCGTTTGACGACTTAGAGTATAGTTCGTGCTCGTCTATATGGCAGAGCATAAGCCGTCCCAGATCTGAAATGGAGACACAAGATGATTGTTTGTTTAGCATAAATCAACGCTTTAGAGTAAACGCACTTTACTAAGGGAGAGCCTTAAGCTGTCCCGGATGAACGCAGGCAGGAAGACTGCCCATCCTCAGCGTTTTTCTTTTTTCAGAAAAAAATATGTTCGACGATTTTACGTACGATGTACTATACAAATGCTGTTCCTACAGCAGCAGTCATCACACTATAGTGTGCTTAGATAAAATGTTTGACGATTTGACGATACACTCTACTATGGGTGAGCATATGTTTAGAAAAAGTGGGTAACGATTTAGAGTACTAGGTACTCTACTATGGGAGAGCTTAAAGCCCTCCAATGGGCCTCACCAAGAGACAAAAATTAAGTCGTGAACGAGTTCATTGTTGTATTTAGAGAATGTGGGTAACGATTCAGAGTATAGCATAGTTCCGCAACATGGCATTCCACTATGGGAGAGCATAGAGCCGTCCCGTGGGCCTTACACTTCATGAGACCCTGCTGACTAAATATTAACGAGCTGCTGATGGCGAGGTAAACACAATTTAAATGTTTTGAGAGGTCATAATGATTTCAACAAGCTTACCATAATGCGGCCCTCAAAGGTGGACCGGTCACTTTGTACTTGAATGTGCCATTTTCCAGTAACTGACAATTTCTCAAACGGGGGTTTGTCAATGTTCAGCAGTTTTTCAATATGGAAATCTGATCTTTTATTGAAGTGACTTGACAGAGCAGTTTAAACGTGAACGCACGAGCATCGTCGCTACTTGTTGTGTTGTTAAAAAACTTGACGTGCAAAGCATGAGGGTCTGACTTGTGGCATGGAGGAAGGAAACAGTTGGAACGGAGCAATGCGACAGAAAGAAAGGAAAAAAAAAGAAAGAAAGAAGAGAGAAGAGAGAAAGAGAAAAAAGAAAGAAAGAAGAAAGAAAGAAAGAAAGAAAGAAAGAAGAAGAAAGAAAAAAGAAAGAAGAAGAAAGAAGAAAGAAAGAAAATAAAGCAGTGTTCAGGCACGCCCAGGCCCCTTCAATTGGCCCCCTTTTCCCGAGAGCAAGGGTGCACACGGGCTCCAATCAACTCTTCATGTTTTGTTTGCGTTTGGCTTTCTATACGAAAGGACAAAACGATTGAATAACTTGAATGTGAAATTAGATATAAGATGCCTTCAGAAAATACTTTTAGTGTTCGTATTTAAGCTGTCTTTCGTATCGTTCTTGTACCCGTGTCTACTATGTGACAGGTTGTCGGCCGCCAAGCTGCTGTCCGAGCGCGGCATTGACGTCACCATACTCGAAGCACGTGACCGGGTCGGAGGCCGCCTGTTTACCATAAAGGTGGGTGTTTGCTTGTTCGAAGTGCTTGCATGAGTAGTGTAACACTATGTCACAGATGTGGATAAAATGAAAAATATCGAAGCATTATTGTCTTCTAACAAGCTGATGAATGTACGACAAAATGAAAATTCTTAACATGATAGCATTAAAGAGGCCCTGCAACACTTTGTGAGCATGCTCAGAAAACGGTGCTAAATGTTATAGCGCAGCACGCAGCCTGAAATTCACAATAAATTTACCTAAGTCACCTAGAAATTTGCTTTCTCTTCTTTCGACAAATGACGGAAGACGCTCAAAAATCACTTGTAGAAAGCTATCTGTCAGCCATTAGCTGATTTAAACATGGTGCGCTCGGTCGTTACAGGAATCGCCGCGAGATGCCGCGACTTTTTCATGTATGCACACGCAATCCCACTAAAAAAGCCGCGTTTCGAAAAAAAAAAAAAAAACTCCCAAGCATTTTTCTGAGGGTGAACATGGTTAAGTGCGAATACACGGGGTGATGCTATGAGGGGTATTTATTAATTCGCACTATTATATTTATTAATCACACTATGGTGCCTTATGGTGTAATGGTTCCTGGGAATCGCAATTTGATCACACGGGGGAGTTTACGTTAACTCACTGGCGAATGCCAACGGATTTTAACTTTACTCCCCCTCACGACCCGCTCTCGACGGAGACTGAGAGAGAAGGCGGGCGCGCGAGAGAGAGGGGTGCGCGCGCAGCTGCAGCGAGTGAGGAGAGCGGAGGAGCGAGCGAAGGGGGAGGGGTATAAGGCGCGTTACTGACACCGATATCAGCGTCGCGTCCGTGGCATATTCGGTAGAGCGTCGCGCTGCGGCCCGCCAAGTCCTCTTTCTTTTAAAGATAGAGAGAAGACTGCGGACGCCGCCGACGGCGGTGGATGGTTTGGGGTCGCTTATAAAGTGTATTCACACTTAAAAAAAAGTGCTCAAGGTTACGAGGCTCCCGTGACGTTTTTCTTTGCCCATGCCATCCCTCCTTGTTTAGCTTCCAGCGCTTTCCGGTGGTTTGTTAAAGTTTTAAGACTGTAAACAGTCTTGAAAACAAACCGCCGGAATCAACGCGGTGATAAACCCAATGTCCGCACCTTTCAGCTTCACTGAGGAACTTGTACTAAGTGCTTCAATGGCACATACAACGAGATACTTGCGAACGGGAAATGCAACAAGGATGGCGAGGAGACCCACCGCATCTGCCGAGAACGACGACGTGCCCGAATAGATTTATGGAAGGTGTAAGCACTCAGTTAAGGGAGCTTCTGGCTCGGGAGTTTGGAAGTCCGTCTCGTGTCTGCGACTGCCTGTTGTTTAACGATCAACCGAGACACAACCTAGCATCACCCAGCTAAAGCTTAGCAGCAACCGGGCAGCAACCTAGGAAGCCTCGTATCACCCATAGCTAAAGCCTATCAACAACCTAGTATCTCCTATAGCTAAAGCCTTTTGTAACAACCTATAAACAACCCAACGTCATCTAGCCAAAGCCTATAGTAACAAGGGAAGCAACTGAGAAAGAACTAGCATTACCTAGATAAGACCTATAGCAAAATATTACAGATGCAACCGGACTAGTCTTCAAAATTATCCGGCTTCGCTGTTTCAACCACTGAAAGTTTCAACCCCCCCATTTTCGATCACTTAATTTCATTTTATTATACTTCATGATTCCAAGACTACAATTGAAGACAACAAATAATATCGTCTGATGCTTTCCAGTTGGCTAAATTGTCTGTCGGATTCGTATGTTTGTGTAACAAAGAGACGGGCATCAAAAAGCTCTTTAACCATACATGACGTACTCCAAGAAAGAGTTGTGAGAGGTGTGTGAATAACGAACTTTAGAACCGAATCAAATAGGAATCGAATACACATACAAATCGAATAATATTCGAATAGTTTACGAATAGCAAAGTTACCATTTTCAATGCAGCCATACAATGGCAATGCCACCGTTATTGAAACAGCCCAAGAACTCCACAGTATCTTCTGTGAAATTAATCACTCTGTATAGAGATGGGGAATGAGATTAAGATTCCAGAAGCGAGGTAAGAGAATAGCAATAAAAAGAAAGAATATAAACAAATATGAAACGCGCTAGTAAACTTGACAAAAGATATTAATAACCATGGCGTCAGTCTTTGGACATGAAATATTCAATCGTTTAATCTCTTCGACAAGGCTATATTCAGAAAGGTAATTGAAGAGCGACTGTCAAACCCGTCTCTGTTTCGTTTTGTCGCGCAACGGGCCTAATGTGCTGTGCAACGCATAACAGTTTCAAGTATACGGTACTACTGTTACGTGAGGCTGTTGCTGACCTCCCCTCCCCCTTCTCTCTCTGCAAAGAATGATTTGGTTGGCTGGGTGGACCTGGGTGGATCGTACGTGGGCCCCACGCAGAACCACATCCTGCGTCTCGCCAACGAACTGCAAGTGGACACGTATAAGATATTCGACGACCTCAAGTTGCTGCACTTCAGCGAGGTACGTATATACGCGTGAAGACGCGAGCCCATCCGTTTCACCTCCATCGCCCGCTTTCCTTTCTTTACTGCATTCCTCCCTTTTTTTCTCTCTCTTTCTGTCCTCCTATTTTCATATCCTCTATCTATTTCGTCCTCCCAAAAGAGTAGGCAGGCGTTGTGCCTCTCCAGGTGGCAGTTGTTAGCCTGGGCGCTCCCTCATTCCCCTGTGTCCTTGTGCATTTTTGTATGCAGATCAAATAAATAAATGCATAGCCTCCCATACACCATATATGAGGCTTTTTGCCACCATACCAATTACCATAGCCTGCTATATAGGAGATGGTAAATGAGGTGTGACGGGATTCCGTGTGTTTATATATACTCACAGGGCAAGGCGTACCCGTACGAAACCACGTGGGCCCACTTCGGCCTCAATGACCCCCTTGCATGGTTCGACATCAACTACGTCATGCGCAGGATGGACATTATGATGGAGCAGGTATGCAGAACGACGTTGTAATTAAGATTTAATTAGGTGACCTTGGGGCAAGAGAAAATGAGCTAAAGTGGCACTGCGAGACATCACCCATTAAAATTTCGAGTAAACGACATCAATGCTGTTAGTTTCATAGCCTCCCAAACTTTAGGAAAGGTTTGTAATCATAAATTGTAAAGATCGAGAACGATAATTGGTTGCACTTATAATTCAATCACCGCTGCGGAGGAAAACTGTGCATAAGATCGCGGCACCTACATTGTAGGGAGAGACGTACGCCTGGTAATGAGGAAAGGAGTATACGTAGCCCGTTCTCCATTACCAGGTGACGTCAAGTTAGCTCGCGCCCATTGTGGACTGTTGCGACCGGCCTATGCTGCCCCTAGAGACCCGGGATGAAGATGCCGAGGCAGCAGGAAGGTGAACAGAGGGTTTATTTACATTGCGTACATGGCAAGCGCTCTCTCAATTGATCTGAGTGGCTCATTAATTAGAGTCATTATAAAGGGTACGTTCTACTTTGATCCTGAAATCGGGGAAAAAGTGCAGATTGCACTGTCCAATCACGTGTCGCATACAACTTCCGAGGGTGACGCCCACACCCACCCAGGTAAATGGCCCCTATTGGGTCGTGGCCAGTCCACTGCACAAGTCGCACGAAGGGGCTCTTCCTTGTCTTTTGAGCGCCGCTGGGTGAGGGGTCCCACACTCAGACGACAAGATGTATCAAAAGGGGCTGCCGCAACAAAGTTCAAAAGGTCCGCCGATCTGCTCGCTCAATTAGCGGGGCAAGTTGTCGTTGCAGCTGACGCCGCTGTCTCATCCAAGGAAGACGTTGCGTCTGCGGAAACCATTGTGGTCTTCTCGGGTAACTGTTTATGGCACCTGACGGCACGATGCCTCGCTTTGCGGCTAGTAAGGACAATTATTACATGGCAGACATCAGGCCGGCAGCCCTTCGGCGACTTCTTTGACGAAGGAAGAACGCAGCTCCCTCGTCGGCCCAGGCGCCGGTCGTAACAGGACCAAATAGTTATCTCACTCACTCACATGCAAGAGGAAAAAAAAAAAAAACTAACTCACATGCAAGGAAAAAAAAAACAGCACAAACTTGGAAAGCTTGTGTCAAATACTTCGTCGGAAGTATTTTACACCAAGTTGCCAAGTTCGAACATAACGCAACCTAACCTAACCTTCCCAATTCTATCGTTAGAAAACGTTTTACTCGCTACTTTACAATGCTTTCTGCAACATTACGACGGTGTTATGCGATTTCACATTAGATGTCGCAGTTTCCGACTTTTAATGGTGAAAAACACTGCATCTCAAAAGCTGACATTGCTTATAGCGGTTTTACAACGCTTCATAACTGAACCTAACCTAACCTTCGTATTTCTTTCTAATAAACGCTCTGTTACACTGATTCGCCCACAATTACGATATTTGCATGACCTTACAGTTTTTCACCAACTTAGTACAGTACAGAACGCTGTATCTCGCTCATGACATTGTTATTTAAGGTTTCACGATGCTTGCATGCGCTATCACGAGATTATCACAATATAGCAGTTTCGCACTTGTAACGGTACAAGACGCACTATCTGGCTAGTTTGCGCCGTGTTGTGTGCTTTAACAAATTTCACCTATAGCATTTCTTACTCGCAACAAAACAACTATCTCGCTGGATGAGGTTGTTTTTTTGTGGTTTCACGACGCTACCTAGCTTAAACTAACAAACCCAACCTAACCTAACCTTCACAATTCTATCGTTAGAAAACGTTTTACTCGCTACTTTACAAAGCTTTCTGCAACATTACAACGGTTTCACGCACTTTCACATTAGACATCGCAGTTTCCGACTTGTGATGGTGAAAAACACTGCATCTCAATAGCCGACATTGTTTGATGCGGTTTTACAACGCTTCAGAACTTAACCTAACCTAACCTTCGCACTTATATCTAAAAAACGCTCTGTTACACTGTTTCGATCACAACTACGATATCTGCATGACCTCATAGTTTTTCACCAACTTAGTACAGTACAGAACGTTGTATCTCGCT
>NW_023607575.1:0-38565 GCF_013339725.1 Rhipicephalus microplus
AACAAACTTTACTCTAGTGATATTGCAGCACACGGGATCTAATACAACACTTCAATCCATAACAAAAAATACATCGACACTTGATACAACTAAAGAAATATATAACAGAAACAAGAAATCAGCTTACGCGAGAGAACTATTACAACTACACAAACTAACACCAATAGACTACGAGAAGAAAGTTCGAAGATATAAACAGGTGAAGGCATACGTGTGATGACCGGCAGCGTTGTGTCCCGACGATCGGATGCGAGAAGTCGAAGAGAGTTCTGGCACGACTGCGATGTCGGCGGTGTTGCAACGCTGGTGGCTCCGGGAGGCTAGTGCTTGCAGGTGACTTCGAGCAGGTTGAGCTAACTCGAGGCGAAGTCCCGATGTCTACGTTGCAGACGTTAATATTGCGTCACAGCTAGACGAACGGCTAAGTTTAGGTGGCCAGCCGATACAGAGCCACACTAAAAACTTCTAGAAGAGATGCTTGTTGATCTGTTTCTACACCATCTTGTCAGCGACTAGTCTGCCTAGCAGGGCAAATCCTGCGCTTAAATCCCCCTCGTGTCTCCTCGCTCTCTTCCTTGGGCACAAGAGACCTCTACCTGGGTCCAATCATGCGCGTTTAATTGATGGGAAACTCCGCCCCAAAAATATTTTGACCCCACCCCTTTTTAATTGGGAGAGGGCCCGCAACTAGCGAGAGTGACAACCTGGGGTTGTTGTCATAGGGCTTGGCCACCAGAGCGTTTCCCACGCTTTTCCCCGTGGGAACGGTCAACCACTTAGCTCTCAGTCGGGACGTCTTGTAGTCTAATCCTTGTTCGGGGTATACCGCGGCTTTCTACGACCTTGCAGACGTCGCCACAGTTACAAAAGGATTAATGTCGGCGGCGACGTTCTAAGAAGAGCACCCCATTTTGCACTTCTCGGATCCCTTTCATGCGCCGCCGTTTCTCACGCTCAGTCGGGGAGTACGGCGCCCGTTAATTGCCGTGACGCGGTGTCGCCGAAAATAGCCGTCCGTGACAGCGTTACAATCGATGACGTTACATGCTATGTCCACTCGTGGTGTTAATCCTGTCCGATCTCTCTTCTGCGACGTTACACGTACTTAGCGGTATCGTTACCGTGTGCTGGTTATTTCCGTTAAAATGTATCCGCAACGGCGTTGCTCTGACTCCGTTCTTCTACGAAGTCACAGCAAAAAGTTCAGTTATGGTGACTTGTGGGCTGAAGATACCATGCTCATGGACGTAGCCGAAAATTATTTCTCGGGATGGAGAGGGGTTATGTTAAACTGCTTGTGTATATGCATACTGAAAATTGAAAATTAATCGGAGTGGTGTTCGAATCCCTTCAATATCCTCTGCGGCTACGGCAATGTTTGAGATGGGCTAAAGAACCACAGCTCCGATGTGTACACTCGACCTCTGAGCGTTCTACATTTATTGTGCAGTCGTCTTCAGGCCACGTTAATGCAGCTTTGAATCGTGAAAGGTTATCCACAATTTTTCTCTCGATTTTAATCTTGTTTTCTTCGTTTTTTTTTTTCATCAGGTTTTTGTAGATTCCTTGTCCCGGGCGGAGAAAAATACCGCCGTGATGATCAAAGCGAAACTGCACCAAGTGCTGACAATTCTCGTTCATAACGAAGGCAGAATGTCATCCGGAAAAGCCCTGGGTGAAAGAAAGGTGCGTAGTGTGACTGTCTTCCTTTATCGCGTTAGTGGTTTGACTTGTGGACCTATCAGTGATTAATCTTGCTTGTCTTCAATTCTGTACGCGATAGTCACGAACCCCTAAAGAAGCGAGAGAGAGACACACACACACACACACACACACACACAGAGAGACTAGCTCAGCGGCAGTTCTGGCTTTCACGTGTTGGTGTACAAGGAGCAAGGGCCTTCAATGGCTGAACTAGATTCTAGTAAGATGGTAAGTCGGGCCAGTTGGTTAGGATCCATCGTGAACTTTCTTACAGCGCAACACCAGAAAAAATACAGGACAGGGAAGGAGTAGAACAGAAAGAAAAGACGGCGCTGTTCTTTCTGTTCTACTCCTTCCCTGTCCTGTATTTTTTCTGGTGTTGCGCTGTAAGAAAGTTCACGATGAACTAGATTCGCCTTACTGTGAAAAGTGCAACTGACTGCGGCGATTCATTTTACTTTGAACATTTTACAGCAGCCCTGCATATAAATACGCTTCCATGAATTTTTTTTTTTTTGCGTCTATCAACAATAATGTCGGTACTCCAATCGTACTTGTATAGTTTTCACCGGCTAGCAATCAAACGTGGCAGAGCATTAGGAATTGAATTGTGACAATTGCACGCATATTAAGTTTCATCTTCTGTATCGCAGGATAAGGGAGATTCCTGGAGGGTTAGTGGGAGGCGTTCCGGCATATATGTTCCGGCGGTGGACATATGTAAACGCTGACGATGATTTAGAGTATCATCATCAGCAGCAGCTTGAGTACGCCCACAGCAGTGCAAAGGAATCTGCCGTGTTTCGTCAATCGACCCGATCCTGCGCTTTCTACTGCCACGTTATACCATCAAACTTATTAATCTCATCTGCCCATCTAATTTTCTGTCCCCCCCTCCCCTTACACGTTTGCCTTCTCTTGGAATTCAGTCTGTTATCCTTAATGACCAACGGTTATCCGGTATATATGATTACAGTATGGGCTAATATCAAAATGTCCACATTGTTTTTTTCTCATCTGACAGGGGATTGTGTACAACGTGACGTTGGACAAGCTACTGCTGACAAACTGGACCATGCGGCCAATCCCACTCACCAATGCTAGCTGGCTCACAGATTACGACAAGATGCAATCAATCCGAAAGAAGATCCCCCTGAAAGGCGTCGTCAGTTCGTCCTTCGAGGTGCGCGTATTTGCTGCCGAGTTCGAGGTTCCTTACGCCGAGCCGTGCGACACGTTTCTGAGACCTGACCAGAAGACGAAGGTAAACAGCACCAGGACGGTCCTGCGTGTTTCCTCACTTCATTGTATATCTTGCAGCGAATAGCTGTTCGCCTTATGTATCTCATGCGCGAATCCAGATGTGCTTATAGGAATTCAGAGATCTGACCACGAGAGGTGGTTGTTGGTGATACCGATTGCTCCGATGCTCACAAATAATAATCGATAAATCGTTTCAATCAATCAATCATTTATTTAACGTGCCCTAAAACAACCATGAGTTCTTAGTGCAGGCGCACGCAAATAATAATAATAATAATAATAATAATAATAATAATAATAATAATAATAATAATAATAATAATAATAATAATAATAATAATAATAATAATAATAATAATAATAATAATAATAATATAATAATAATAATAATAATAATAAATTACTCAGTCGATCATTTATTTAACGTGCCCTGGGACAACTATGAGGTCTTACTGCAGGCACACGCAAAAATAAAACAATACAAACAAACAATACAATACAGAATCTCTTCACAAAAATCAAATAAGAAGAGTGAAAACACAGAGAAGAAATGAATCCGTGAAAAATGGGAAGAATGAAATTACAAGACGAGAATCATAGAAAGCAAGTGAAAAATAAAGGGAAATATACACAACTATATAGAAACCTTCCTGAAAGACGGAAGAGGGAAGAATCTGTACATTGTGAAAAACTATGTTTAGACAGTGCAGAGCTGAGAGGAAAACAATGACAGCGGAGTGCGAAAAACATCAAGATCATGATAGTTAACATTATAGAGACGTCATATTCTGTGAATAGCAGAGTGTTGAAAGGTGTTGGCAGGTACATGAAACTGTCGATTCTCTCTGGTTAACTTTCGTGGAATCCGAAAATTTACACAACTGAGAAGTAGTGGGCAAGATACTATACTGTAAACTAGTTTGTTGAAAAAAAAAACAGGTCAGCGCGATTTCGTCGGCAGTGAAGTGATGGCAATTATAATAGTCTGGCAGTGTGGGAACGAGATCCAGATTCATTTATATAGCGAAACGATGATTGTAAATGCTTATGAATTTTTCAGGACTCGCTCAGTTGTATCCCTGCCAGACTTAGCAATGCCATTTCAGATCACGGGTGCATATTCAATTTGAGGAAGACATACTGCGGTGTATAACTTGGGGAAGGCTATTAGAGAACTCAATTCTCGAGGCATTCTACAAACGCAGCCGAGAGAACAAAGGCCAAGCATGGCTGCACGTTTAGTGTGAGTAGAAAAATTTACCATGCTATCAAAAAAAAAAAGAACACCAAGATCGCTGAATTCATAAACCTTACATAATGGCATGGTATTGACAGAGTATGAAAACAACACGATGTCTAGCGAGATATATGTCTAGCGAGATATATGTCTAGCGGATGTCTGGCGGATATATGGATGATATATGTCTAGCGGATATATGGATGTCTAGCGAGATATATTCATGAATTTGGTCTTTGAGGTATTCAGACAAAGGCTATTGTTGTCACACCATTCGGAGAAAGAACACAAATCTGACTGCAGCAAGCGACAGTCGTTAACTGAATGCGTTTTTCTGAATACCTTGACGTAATCAGCATACAAGTGCAAAAAAAAAAAAAAAGAATAACGAATCGCAGAAGAAACATCGTTAACGTAAATATAAAAACGAGAGCGAGCCTAATACCGACCCTTGAGGGACTCCGCTATTGTGGTCAGTTTGTATAAGGAACACTTTTGACCATTTACGGCAACATATGATCTATTAAGCAGATAGCTGAGCAAAAGATTCTCAACAGACGAGTAGTGAATAATAATAATAATAATAATAATAATAATAATAATAATAATAATAATAATAATAATAATAATAATAATAATAATAATAATAATAATAATAATAATAATAATAATAATAATAATAATAATAATAAATTCTTTCCGTTGTGGCACAGAGAACACAAAATGACACTAAACCAGCACGTACCTTCAATTCAGATCAAGGAAGTGCGCCCCCCGAAGCAAGTTTCTGCCTGTGCCACTGCCTGGTGCGTGTGGCAACCTTAATAATAATAATTTCACGTCCCGAAAACATATGATTATGCGAGACGCCGTAGTGGAGGGCTCCGAAAATTTTGACCATCTGATGTTTTTTTAACGCGCACTGACATCCGATCTCATAATGTTATGTAAAGTCGACCCGGTCCTACAAAGCATTAGCACGAATATGGGTGCTGTCAATTAAGCTAGCTGCTTTGAGAGCACCAACGCCAGCCGCTCTGAACTGGTGCGCGTATTCAACATCTGTAAACTGTCCTGCTATGATCCGGCTTGCCTCTTCTTCTTCGTGCAGGGCATCGCGTTTCTGAACGGTTTCAACCTGGGTCGCTACTGGCCGGCGAGGGGACCCCAGAAGACTCTGTACGTGCCACGCACGCTGTTCAGGAAGAAGAACGTGCTGGTACTTATCGAGCTCGAAGGGGGTTTCCACAGGGGTGGCAGAGCCCCCGTCGTTCACTTCGAAGACGAACCAGAGCTCCTCGGGACGGTACACAAGATTGACGAATAAAACGTGATATAATTTGATTTTCGTTCGCTACATCAAGAATCCGATGTTCTCTCTCGTAAATTCTTTCCATCGTTTCTCAAAACGGGTTTTGTGTACTATTTTGTTAGACGTGAAATAAAGCGAGTCGTCCGCACAAAAAACGCTAGAAAACGGGACAAGAAGAGAGCAGAGTGTATTAGGGAACAAACGGGGGTTAAGGATATCATAGCTGAAATCAAGGAGAGGAAATGGGCATGGGCCGGGCATGTAGCGCGTAGACAAGATAACCGCTGGTCGTTAAGATTACCTAACTGGGTTCCCAGAGAAGGCAAGCGGGTTAGGGGCAGACAGAAGGTTAGGTGGGCAGATGAGATTAAGAAGTTTGCGGGTATAAATTGGCAGCAGCAAGCACAGGACCGGGTTAACTGGCGGAACATGGGAGATGCCTTTGTCCTGCAGTGGACGCAGTCAGGATGATGATGATGATGATGATCCACTGAGAGGACGCACTGTACCGGAAAGGAAAGTTGACACAAAACTTACCTGCACAAGTCGGGCGTACACGTGGACGGTCTATGAAAGAGAAAGCTGTTTATCCGTTTCATTTATTTTTTTATTTAAGTAAATTTAAAGCTGGATCACGCACTCGTTTTCACTGCTGTGGTACATGCCAAGCCTCGATCACTGGGCACGTTTCGTCGTTGTTGCGTATGAAATTGCTGCTCATTCTCGAACGTTTCGTTCACATGTACAACCACGACAACTGTACACTATACTAGACGGCTAACCTCCGATGAAGGACATTCTTCTCTGAATCAATCTTCGATTCAAGGGGAATAGCCAGAAATGTTTCTGAGCTCAAAAAAAGGAGAGTGGAGGGGGGGGGGGTGAATCAACCACTCTTTATGCATGTTTGTGTTCGTACTGCGTGTGTATGTGTGTGCATTTATGTGCACATGTAAAGTTGGAAATTTTTGGAGTGAGAGTTTGAACCTCTCTCTCCTTTTCCCCTCCACTTCGCCAATGCCTTGATTAATGTGATAGCATGTCTGTCCTTGCCTGTCTGCTTTTTTCTCGTTGCTTCGACGCTTTACGTTCTTCATGACGACTACTTACTAATTTTAATTCCTGTCACTCTAAGCTTCCTTTTATTTTGTATCAAGGCGGAAACGAAGCACAACATGTGCCACGTATTTTGTGAGCAACCACTGTTAGGCTATGTCGTGCGGGCTAACAGGTGTGCAAACGACAGAATTAGTGAACCGTTGAGTGCTGGTGCAGCTGTTGGACGAGGTCAAGTCATCCGCCACATAACCAGTAGGCGAACGCGATCCAAACCCTTATTTCACGGTGTGCGTATTGTAATTCCTTCGCACGACGTCTGAAATCAAATACGAACGTCGTTATCTCAATTTTTCGAATTAAGAATGTATTTTTTTTCCTAGCTGAACATTTCCATGGATCAGCTTTTATAACGTGTCTTGATTTTTTGGGTCAGCTGAAGCGGATGTACAAAAATGATTAAACACATCTTGTAGGCGTTACGTGTCTATAATATTGGGCTCGTACAGGTTTGAACATCGCGGTACAAGACGAACAGGAAATGCACAGAACAGACAGGGAAACAGGCCCATAACAAGAATACAAATTCATTGGAGCCCCTGTGTACACGTCGCGCTGAGCCTAGCGTTACGCAAGATTGAAAACATTCCAACGAAAACACGAGGCCTGTTTTCCACATCGTCTCATTTCTTTTTATTTATGACATCTATGACAAATCATATACGACTCATTTGACAATATTTCCATAATCCGCTTATAGCACTCAATAAATTCACTTAAAATGTCACATAAGAATGGGCACACAAAATTAACGAGGTTGGTTCGAAGTAAAGCGTCAAAAGTCAGTGAGACGGGAAGCTTAATAAAAACGTGAGACTTCAATGATAAGGTTAACGTTGGAACGACGATGTTTGGGTTAGTATAGAAAGTAATTTGGAACGCGAAGTTGAATTTGAATGTATACGTGCACAAATAAATTGGGAAGGGGGCAGTAGTGATATGTCAGATGATGTCGCGGTGACACCGAAAATTTCGCGTGCGAGGTGGTGTGATGGTAATCTTACTTTTGCCGCAGCCACACGATGACATAGTTTGTACAAGAGAAATGGCTTCATCTTCATTTCGGAGTATTTATTTGCCAGATTAATCCTCTCAGCCATACCCACTTAGTCGATATGTTGCTTATTGGTCACCTGCTGCACGGCTGCTTCGTGGAACTATGCAAACTTCCTGATGAAATGGATGACGTAACATTTATACAGTACATACATACAATTCTCACGGTCTCGGACGGCCCCTCGCGACCCATTCACTGGGTGTAGTGGATGTCGTAGGTAGGTGGAGCTAGCTGACACGTTTTATTGCTGCACGTAGGAGCAGGCTAGTCACCACTTTTATTTTACGTTATTTTTCTGCCCGGGCGACGGAGAGTTTAAGGTGGGGCCATTGCGCTCACCAACTGCGCAAAATGAAGCCGAATTCGACCTGCACCACGAGTTATGGATGAAGCATGCACTTATGTTACATGTACACGTTAGATTTATACACTGGCGTTTGAGCACTTCAAACGCGGTAACCTTGGAAAAACGTTGTAAGAAGGAGCTTCCGACCAATAGCCGTCATTTCATGCAATGAACAGCTACGACTTTGGAATCATCGTTACGCGACGCGCTTTTTTTTTTCGAACTCTCGTTACGTTGCAGACATGGCCATTAACACACAGTTTCGCAACGAGAGACGCCGGCTACCGACACTTTACATTCTTGCCAAAAGCGGCTCGTGGAACATACAACGAGCCAAGTTGTTTCGAAGTTCACATTTTTCTAGGTAGCGAGCACTATTTACCTTAAATTAAGATGTGCCTCTAATAGTCCTGGTGTGATAACTGTAGTTTACTGGGTTGATGTTCCCATAAATTAGAAGTACGCAAAGTATATGGGATCCAAATATATGTGCAAACAAGGTTTCAAATAACGCCGTGTGTCCAGTGCATAAGACGCCGGACGTACCTTCATAGCCCTTTCAATTCCATATAAAAAGAAATATAAAAGGCAACCATGGTTATATAGCCATTGCTTAAAACGCCTGGGCTTAATAAAAAAAAGGCAGAGTTACGCCGCAATGGCGAAGCAATGAATGCGATAGCAAGGAATTGAAATGTCACACGAAGATCGACGAGCTGCTCAATTCTTTCAGCTTCCCGCCGAAGCCCAAAGAAGGCCGCTTGAAAAGGACGCGCAGGTATACATATTGCCGCGCGCTTGAGCTGCCAGCGCAAAAGAGGCAGACGAAGTGGCAGTTCCCCTCGTGCCATTGTTCTGTTTTTGGCTGCGCTGAGCCGACCGCTCTTCGGACTTTTGTGAGGACGCCTTAAAAACGTCTCCTGTCTCTTTAACGTGACATTTTAATGGTGGAGGTGCGGGGGTAACCTCCCCTATGCAACAGACTCCTTCTAGCAGCCGGAACGTGACCCAAAACCCAGAGCTTACGCCGGTACACCGTTTCAGTCGGAGGATTCGAGGACTGTCCCCCGAGTTTGTGCCTCACAGTACAAGTACGTCGACTGGTATGGAGAATACTGTTGCTGTCACCGCTTCCCCTACCGCTGGAGCCGCCGCTGCTCCAACCGCTGCACCCGCAGCTGCACCCACTCATTACACGCTACAAAAACCACGTGTTCCGAGTCCCTTTCGTGGTGGCCTCTATGAAGATGTGGAAGATTGGCTGGCTGAGTACGAGTACGTAGCGGATTTCAACGGGTGGGACGAAGTAGCGAAGCTCAAGAATGTGTACTTTAGTCTTCTGGATGGTGCTCGCACATGGTTCCAGAACCGCAAGGGCCTCCTAACGTCGTGGCATGAGTTCTGTCACAGGCTCCGCGAAACGTACTCGAGTCTCGATCGTCGAGAGCGCGCTGAAAGGGCCCTCCAGTCCCGCATGCAGATGCCTAATGAAGGTGTGGCTACATACGTGGAGGATATGGTTCATCTGTTCACTCGCGCCGATCCAACCATGCCGGAAGACAAGAAGCTGCGACACTTGATGCGAGGTGTGAAAGAGCAGCTCTTCGCTGGACTCATTCGTAGTCCGCCTAGAACGGTCGCGGAGTTCCTCACTGAAGCCGTCGCCATGGAAAAGGCGCTGCAGCAGCGGAACCAGTACGATCGGCAAGTGAATGCTACCTATACCACCGGGCTAGGCTCGTTCCCGACCGACGTGGGAGCGCTTCGCGAGCTGATACGTTCGGTTGTTCGCGACGAGCTACAACAGCTGCAACAGCTGAACCAGGCGCAGCAGCAGCCTTCCACGAATTGCATCGCCACCATCATACGTGACGAAGTTCAGCATGCGCTCGGCACACCTCGCCGCGAGACACCAACGCAGGTTGCTGCACCACTTCAGGCGTTCGCAACTTCAAGTGAACCTCTAGGGGTGACCTACGCAGACGTATTGAGACGCGCCGTTCCGTCGTCCACGACACCATCCCCAGTGAGTGGTTTCCAGCGCACCACTTATACCGACACGTTCGAACACAACGCACCTGCACCAGTCCCACTACCAGCCGCAACCCCGTACGCCACACTGCAGTCCGCACAGGTGGTCCCTTATTTTGCAGACACTCGACCCGTCATGCGTAAATCCGACATATGGCGCATGCCCGACCGACGACCGCTTTGCTACCACTGCGGTGAAGCGGGTCACCTCTACCGAGACTGCCAGTACCGCCGACTTGGGCTGCAGGGTTTTCCTGCCAATTCACCCCGCCCCCGGTTTGGACAGAGACCACCAGAAATTGAAGATTTTATCGCTCGGCAGAACGTCCCACTCAGGCGTCAGTCGCGCTCACCGTCACCGCGGTCGTCATCTTATTCAGGCAACGGAAATCGAAGGCCGCAAGGACGGTCTCCGAGCCCTCGCCTGGAAAACTAACGCCAGCGACCTTTCGAGGCGAGGCCGCTGATTCTCGACGTGATGAAGACCTCGCCCTCCAATCGACGCGACATCGGACCAACGGAAATTCGACTACGCCGGCGCCTGTATCCCAGCTGAGCGACTTTTCAATGGACATACCTGTGCTGCTCGACGGTCGCAATTTAACTGCCTTAATAGACACTGGTGCTGACTACTCGATTATTAGCGGACAATTGGCACGTACCTTGAAGAAAGTGATAATGCCTTGGACAGGATCGCATGTACGTACAGCTGGCGGACATGTTGTAACGCCGGTTGGTTTGTGCACGTCCAGGCTACAAATACGAGGCTGCACGTTTTTTGGTCAGCTCCATCGTGCTACGTGACTGCTCCCGCGAATTAATTCTCGGCCTCGATTTTCTTCGGGAATATGGCGCCGTAA
Source organism: Rhipicephalus microplus (assembly GCF_013339725.1). NCBI lineage: Eukaryota > Metazoa > Arthropoda > Arachnida > Ixodida > Ixodidae > Rhipicephalus > Rhipicephalus microplus. The sequence goes on from NW_023607575.1 coordinate 10,927, forward strand.
TCGACCTACGGCGACGCTGCATTTCCTTTTCGACAGTCAACGCTACGTCAAGGGACTCCAACCGCCGTACAACCGCCCTCCGTGTTTCCGACGACAGTGTCACAATACCACCTCGTGCAAGTATCCTAATTCAGGTGACTTCCGAAGGAACCAGTGACGGTGAAACAGTGGCAGAGTGCAACGTCTCCCTGCTGCTGGCGCTTGGAATTTCTGTGGCACGAGGCATCATTGACATTCGGAACGGTACAGCCGAGGTCATGATTACAAATTTCACCAATGAGCATCGTCACCTTTTCCGGGGCACTGCGGTCGCCTACGCTGAAGCCTTGGAGGACGTCATTGAGTGTTTTGCCTGTGAAGACAGTAGCCGCAATGGACAAACCGTAATAGATGTTGACATGAACAGTGCACTGCCAGAAGAGAACCAGAGGGCCTTGCGAGAGCTATTGTTTGAATTCAGGGCGTGCTTTGCTCAGTCGTCTAAAGTGAGTCAGACGCCAATTACACAGCACAGGATAATCACTTACGACGACGCAAGACCTATTCACCAACAGCCATACCGCGTCTCGCCGACAGAACGCGCAGCTATCAAGCAGCAAGTGAAAGAAATGATCGACGACGGCGTTATCCAGCCTTCGAACAGTCCCTGGTCCTCACCGGTCGTTCTGGTTAAGAAGAAGGACGGTACGCTTCGCTTCTGTGTAGATTACAGAAAGCTCAACAACGTCACAAAAAAAGATGTTTATCCGCTGCCGCGTATTGATGACTCGCTTGACCGACTACGACGAGCGAAGTATTTTTCTTCCCTGGATTTAAAGAGTGGCTACTGGCAAATTGAGGTTGATGAGCGCGACCGCGAAAAAACCGCTTTGTCACGCCGGATGGCCTCTACGAATTTCGGGTGCTACCGTTCGGACTCTGCTCTGCGCCAGCTACCTTCCAACGCATGATGGACACTGTGTTGACTGACTTAAAATGGCAAAGCTGCCTTGTGTACTTGGATGATGTGGTCGTGTTTTCAACCAGCTTCTCCGAACATCTGAAGCGACTACGACAAGTACTTGAGGCGATTCGGACGGCTAACCTTACGTTAAAGCCGCAAAAATGCCATTTCGGTTACGAAGAACTAAAGTTCCTTGGACATGTCGTAAGTGCAGAAGGCGTCCGTCCTGACCCTGAGAAAACCGCCGCTGTCGCAGCCTTCCCGACTCCTGCCGATAAGAAAAGTGTGCGGCGGTTTCTTGGTCTATGCGCGTACTACCGGCGCTTTATAGGCAATTTTTCGAAAATTGCCGAACCATTAACTAGACTCACTAGAGACGATACGCCGTTCGTTTGGAGTGCTGAACAAGAATCAGCATTCACAGAGCTTCGGCTTCGCCTGGCATCACCACCTGTTCTTGGACATTTCGACGAGGAAGCCGAAACAGAAATTCATACCGACGCCAGTAACGTCGGTCTGGGCGCGGTACTCGTCCAACGGCAGGAGGGAATTGAAAAGGTCATCGCCTACGCAAGCCGAACCCTAACACGCCCGGAGTCAAACTACAGTACCACGGAGAAGGAGTGCCTTGCTGTCGTGTGGGCAATTGCTAAGTTTCGACCTTACCTTTACGGCCGTCCATTCAGAGTAGTGACGGATCATCACTCGCTGTGCTGGCTTGCGAACCTCAGAGACCCCTCCGGACGACTGGCAAGGTGGAGCCTACGTCTGCAGGAGTACGACGTCACTATCGTGTACAAGTCCGGTCGTGCACACGAAGATGCGGACACGTTGTCACGCGCGCCAGTTGAGCCTGCCGCTCAGAGCTTCGAAGAGGACTGCCCTTTCCTTGGCTCCGTAAGCGTAACAGACTTGGCTTTACGGCAGCGAGCAGATGCTCAATTGCGACCTATCATTGAACATCTAGAGGGCCGCAACGTATCACTGCCCCAGCATATAACTCGCGGATTGTCATCCTTCTGCTTACGACAGGGCGTGTTGTACAAGAAGAACGCAGCCGCCAGCAACAAAACTTACCTGTTGGTCGTCCCCGCAGAGCTGCGTGAGGAAATTCTATTTGCCTGCCACAACGAGCCTCCATCGGGCCATCTGGGCATCACCCGAACCATCGCTAGGGTACGAAAGTCTTACTACTGGCCGAAACTTGCCGCTTGCGTTAAACAGTACGTTCAAGCCTGCCGCGAATGCCAGCGCCGAAAATCCCCATCTGTTAAGCCTGCGGGATTACTTCACCCTATCGAGCCACCCAGAACACCCTTCGATCAAGTCGGCATGGACCTCCTGGGTCCGTTTCCCTTGTCATCTTCCGGCAACAAGTGGATAATCGTCGCTACAGATTATCTAACCCGCTATGCTGAAACTAAGGCGCTTCCTAAAAGCACGGCTTGTGAAGTTGCTCAGTTTTTCATCGAGAGAATTGTATTACGCCACGGTGCTCCATCCTGTGTCATCACAGACCGAGGAACAGCGTTTACAGCAAGGCTCCTTGAACAAGTTTTTCAGTTAAGTTACTCCACGCATCGCAAGACAACAGCGTATCACCCTCAGACAAATGGACTGACCGAGCGGCTTAACAAAACGATGACTGATATGCTGTCTATGTACATAGACGTACAGCACAAGACGTGGGATGAAATACTGCCTTACGTAACATTCGCGTATAATACCGCTACGCAAGAGACCACACGATTCACTCCGTTTCGTCTTCTATACGGTCGGGACGTTCAGACGATGTTGGACGCAATGCTCCCATGCGACATTGACAACATCGAGAATCTCGACGAAGATGCTGAGTGTTTCGTGCAACGAGCCGAGGAAGCACGTCAACTAGCCCGCGTAAACATCAAGAAACAACAAGGCGTCGATGCACAGCGCTACAACCGCTGCCACAGACAAGTCGATTATAAACCAGGTGACCAGGTGTTGGTTTGGACCCCTGTGCGCTGCAAAGGTCTCTCTGAGAAGCTTCTCAGTCGGTATTTTGGCCCGTACAAAGTGCTACGACAAGTGAGCGACGTCAATTACGAAGTCCTTCCGGACGGAAGCCAACCACCCCGACGCCGACAGCTACGACCCGAGATTGTGCACGTGGTGCGGTTAAAACCGTACCACACACTGTGACAATGTTTTTTTTTTTTTACGATACACGCTTCGTTTAGCATCGAGGCGATGCTCTTCAGGGAGGAGGGGCAGTGCCGCGCGCTTGAGCTGCCAGCGCAAAAGAGGCAGACGAAGTGGCAGTTCCCCTCGTGCCATTGTTCTGTTTTTGGCTGCGCTGAGCCGACCGCTCTTCGGACTTTTGTGAGGACGCCTTAAAAACGTCTCCTGTCTCTTTAACGTGACAATATACAAGACGCGCATAAACTAACAACTTCCACACTCGTTACGCCTCTGTGTTTGAAGAACTTGCTGCAAGTGTCAGACGATCTTAGACATTTCTTCTTCCGAAGTGCAGCAGCACGCGGAACGACCCCTCTACGTCTGCTTGCAGGTGTGCACGGCGTGCGTGTTTTTTTTGTTTTTTTTGTTTCGTTCCACATCACCAGTGGGTACAGAATGGGCTCCCATTTCGTGCACGTCCAGTTTTCAAGTTGACAAAAAATGTAGAAGCGTTGCGTGATAGGAAACACGCTCAAGCTACTCCGACGTCTGCATACCGCCAGCGGTAAATGGTGTCCATAAATAGCTTACCTCTATTACACTGGTACATGCATGGTGCGTAATTGAATGGCATAACGTAGTGCTCTGTGAAGCTGGGAATCGCTGGTTCGAATCCCGGACCTTAACCTTTTTTATTTTTAGTTCGATTTATTTGTTTTACGCTATATATATATCTATATATATATATATATATTATATTATATATATATATATATATATATATATATATATATATATATATATATATATATATATATATATATATATATATATATATATATATATATATATATATATATATATATATATATACATGGGGCATGACGGCGACGGCAAAAATTAACGGAGAGTGCCCATATAATTGCTATCGCAATTAAAGGTTGCCTTGCTTAGAGTTTATATGGCCAAATTAACACATAATTAAAGCACGCACTTTTTTTTCTACACAAGCGCAAAGAACAACATGGCATCAAACGGTTCGTTCGCACGCCGTACATTTAGCTGCGTCAAATATTAACACGGTAAAATGAGGCAACCGTAGAATGAGCAGAGTACGAAATGTCAGTCTCGATGAGGTATGTAACCAAATCACGATGCGTTATTCGATCCAGACAGACTTTGCTAGTGTTGACTTGCTAGCATTAGTGAAATTGGTTCTTGTGAAATATCCGTCCAAATCATAACGCGTTGTCTTCATCTGTTCTCGCCGTTAATCTCGAGCACCAGGCGGTACCCGTGGAGGCTGTTTGAAATGTCGCGAACAATTTCCTGGATCTACATCGCTGTCTTGTTTCCAATCTGGACGACAGGAGAAAAATGCCCAGCACTACGCCCTGAAAGGAAATAAAAAAGTAATTGATCATCGATTGTTCCATATTCACTATAACTCGCGCATTAAACTTCTGACAACCGCTGTTTCTTGCAAAATACTATGCGCTCTTCCAACGAGAATTGAAGGTTGCTATTTATTCACAAACATAAGTATCAAATTTACATGCAGATGGGTGGGTGGGCATTTATGTCGGGACATATAGTAACGCCTCGATATTACGTATAAAAAGAGTATAAAAATACAAAACTTAAGGTGCCTAAAGCTGCATATACCTTTTTTTTTTTTGTCGATATGCTATAAGACTTCCCCACGAACCTTGAAAATTAATGATACCTATATGTTAGATGAAGGGTAACTAACTGGGTTCCCAGAGAAGGCAAGCGGGTTAGGGGAAGACAGAAGGTTAGGTGAGCAGATGAGATTGAGAAGTTTGCGGGTATAAATTGGCAGCAGCAAGCACAGGATCGGGTTAACTGGCGGCACATGGGAGAGGCCTTTGTCCTGCAGTGGACGTAGTCAGGCTGCTGCTGCTGCTTCTGTTGCTGCTGCTGCTGCTGCTGCTGCTGATGATGATGATGATGATAATGATGATGATGATGACGACTAATGATGATGATGATGATGATATGTTATATCTATATATTAATTCTAAGGCAGCCGTTATGGACAATTGACTCTAAAGTCCGCATGTGCGTTGGTTTGTGCTGAAGTGAAAATGAGGCTGATATAGATCTCACTCTCTCTCATCAGTGCAACTCAAACTCCTCTTTTACTTCTAATATAACTTGCGATATTCTCAAAGCACAAAGTTGGCCGAGGAAAAAAAAACGCAGCCATTGCGACCACAGTATACACTTAGTAGTCGGCCTATGCCTATGTCGTGCGGCTCATGAGAACGTAGAAGCAGAGTGATATGTACTTGGACATCTTGGTTAATGTTCTTTGTAGAATAAGCCCTACTAATCGACAGAGCGAGAGAAAGGACACAGACCGCAGTGCTGTAAGCTGTGCCCTCTTTCTTTAGTCCCGTCGTTCGCAGCCGTTTTCGTTTCACCTGAAAACGAACGACTTAAGTTCGCCTATGTCTTGTAAGCCACGTGATGCATTGTAGTCCACGTGAACAGTGACTTCGAAATTGTTGATTTGATGTGTGGGGTTTAACGTCCCAAAGCCACCATATGATTATGAGAGACGCGACTTCGAAATTGTTGACAACCCCGTCCCCGTAGCACAGTGGCTATGTCATCGCACTAGACAACACGTGTTCGCGAGCTCAATCACGACCACGCCAGCGATTTCGGAGGCGGTGGAGCGCGAAAACGCTCGCATTCCGCAACCTGGTACGTGATAAAGAACGTTAACCCCGTGGTTAAACCTATAGAGTGTTACAACTACACTGTCACGGTAGTCTCACAGTCTGTTGCATTAAAATTGGCAAGTTTTAACAAGTTTACAACAGTTGACGATGGTGCAATGCCCCCGTGACATCAAAATCGACGTACAAGCTGCATGCAAAAAGAGGACAATAGTGAATAGTTACCTGTCACTAACAGGAGTGCCCCTTTGATAGTGGATCCCGAGAAAACCAGGAGCATCTAGCAATGGTTGGCTTTCAGGTACGAATCCACCGCCATGATCTCGTATTTCTTTGGTGAGCGTTATTCCTCTATTCTGGAGCTCCGGTACGACGCTCGGGTCATCGAACTGCGCACAGAGTGGGTCTCCATAGCACCCTCACACACTTGTTGATGCTACGAAATAGTACCAAGGTCGACAGCAGACTAATTGGTACGATTAGAAGTCAGACTCTGCCCGGGCGGCGCTGCAAAAAACGCCGCCAACAGCGCCCTCATCGCCGCGCTGGCCATAACTGGGTAGTGCAAAGAGAGCCGTCCGCAAGCGAACACCCATGCATGCCCTCTTTCGTTGGTGTTGAGGCGCGGTTTATTTTCCTGAAAATCAAGGACCAGGCAAGCTTCTTCCGTCAATCCAAGCTCACTTCAGAAAAGTGGAATCTCATCAAAGCGAGCTGCGGGTAAAATGCAAAATATGTCTCAGTTATTTAAGCATGCTGCGACTCGCAAATTGAGTGCAAGCGAGCATCACATGACATCAAGTTCGAGGCAATTAAGGCCTCCAACGTTCGTTCTGAAACGCCTAAATTCGTCAAATTTGGGCATATACGTGATAACAAAGCGATGAAGTGCATACGCGAGCAATGTACCGTACGATCAGTGGCACGAAGCTCGCTTTATCAGATGGCCCCGGTGATTTGCGCCCTTGCAGTTGCATTCTCCCCCCATCTCTCACTTCCTGTGCGTTGAACTGTTTTATTACGCATCCTAGAATGTTCTGTTTACGGTCGTCTTCCGTTTGAATACACTGCAAATGGGGATATACGCGTGTCGGCTTTCTCGGTGTGCAACGTTAGGCAAAACCGAAGCCTCCGAGATAGCTCCGGCACTCGCGTGGAGACCAACGACAAGTAAAACCTGATTTTTGGTCACGACCGACAATTGGTGATTTGGGTATGTCAGCATTTGCTAATTAAAGCCAAAACTTAGATCCTTCAAAGCTTACGTACGCAATGCTTTGTGGTGGCGACAACTTCAGATTATCGCGGTGGTGTGTGCCATGTTTATTGCGCGCGTCACCTGTTGCACGGCGCGCACCACGGTCAGAGGCTATGCTAAGATTCATAAACATAGTTACCACGATTCTCCGTCGAGGCTACTTAAAATAATAACGGGATACCTACATTATCACGCTTTCTCATGCGACCGGCGGTAGAGAACGTGAGTGATTCGCTTACCCAACAGGTTCGCAACGTCCCGTATCCAGAGCTCTCGCCGTTCTGCTTCACGACAGCTACGGAAATCGGTGAAACTGACATTCCCCGTGGCAATGCACAACGCAACAGCAGCGTCGACTGATGTCTTTCTTCGTACTGCACGGATCTGTTGCGTCTGCTCTCGTTTTCGCCGTCGTTCTGGCGAGTCAACCAGCAGGCACTTCGCGGCGGTGCGGTGACGCATCCGACAAGCGGAGCGAAATTCATAGCTCTTTTTCTGAGTGTTCACTGCGCAAATACAACTAATATTTAGCTCAAGTTGCACCTGGATGCGCAGCGAACTGTGCAAGAGATGTAACTTAGAAGCGTGCCAGCTTGGGCTAGTTGGTATGGCATGACGATAGTTATAGCGCGAGAACAAAACGACGACACGTCCTTCTTGTCTCCGTGTCTTTCGTGTCCTTCTTGTCTCTGTGTCGTCGCTTTGTTCTCGCGTTATAACTATCGTCATGTGCAAGAGAGTCAGGATTTGCACTACCCATAACTGCGCCAACAGGTGACGCTACATGTCTGCAAAACTCCAGAGTCTGACGTCTATTACTAAAAGCAGCGCAAACTTTGGGACGAAGAAGTGGACACAACGAACGCTTATTCGCAACTGCAAGGTTGATTAGAATAAGCTTTAAAAAATAACAGAAAGACGTGACGCGAACGAACTGTGCAATCGCCGCCACGTGGAAGTCTTGCCGACATGTACTGCAAAGGCAAGATTTCTTGCCTTTGCACATGTCGGCACTTGCCTTTTTCTGTCTGTCAGCACATCTTGGCGTTATCCAACAGTACGCATGTGCTGCGGCACAATGACAGTGTTCTCTGTGTGGAGATAGTCCCAATACTGCAGTGAACATAGCAATCAACAAAACCATTACCCCCACCTACATGCTACAACCATAGTTTTGTAGTTTTCTTCAACATGAAGATATGATCGGTGAATATGAGCACACTAGCGAATGAAATGAAAAAAAAAACAAACTTGTATGCGCATCACGCAACACGAGTCATTAGCATTTGCTAGCATTGAACTTACCGCTTCACAACCTGAAGGTTGTGCTCCACCTTGTACGACGCAGGGCTGTACGGACGTCTCTTCCGTGCAGACTTGCCGGCCTGTGGATGACTCATCGTCACATCGACCAATGTCCGAGGGAGACTCAGGCATTTGGAGGTGTGATCTCTTATTTCGAGTTACTGCAGCAGGGACTGCGCCTAAATAAGAACGCAGAGAAAAAATAAACGCAAGCCTTTCACAATAAATACTGTCGTTGTACATGGCTAGAGGAGCGTAAAAATATTTATCACTGGCTACTGTATGCCTCAGGCTACTGCTACAGGATACCCCTGGGCTACGAACACAAAAGTTGCTAAAGGGTAAAATAAAGTGGGTATTTTAAGCACTGGAGAGCCTAAAATCTACACGGAACAAAGAAAGAACACTCAGTTGTGGGACAATCGCTTGTCCTGCTCATCAGAGTTCCTTTTCTGCTTTGCGTCGAATCGGCGCGATCCGGCATTTTTTGAACTTACGAATCAACATGCCCAGCAATGAACTTTGTTAAACGGTGTACGCTGGCACTCATTCATGTTTCGTTAGGGCAAAATCTACAGTGGTGTATAGGAAGCACACCAGTTGCAACGACGTTTATGCTATAAGTCTGACTTGTTTACGTACATTTCGTCACTCAGAAGTCATTACTCTGTCCACCCATTCAGTGTCTTTCTTTCGCCCTGCGTAGACTGTCACCCTTGTGAAAGTAGTGGGTTTGACTGTAATTGCAGGTGGCCTGTGCTAAGGTGGCCGACCCCTTTTTTTTTTTTCTTACTCGTCAAGAATTACGGTGACGCCCGTAAAGACGCCCGCCTGTTTAACAAGAGTGCGAATGATCTTTCCCTGCGTGGTGACCTCCTGTACTTCTGAGAGATGGTCTACCCCCTCCCCAATCGCCAAAAGAAGAAGACGTGTTTATGTAATAAATAAGCATTTCTTGCATCATCTAAATCGGATTCCTGTTCTCGTAACTTGCAGATGCGTTTACTAGGCTTCGCTGTAAGAAATAAAAGGTAAAACGATCTTTTCCCCAACTTCGCATGAAAGGTAGCTTCTCTACACAAAGACTATGCATGCACAGAAGCAAGAGCTAAAGAGGCTCACGAAAAAAAGGAAAAAGAAAGAAGAGACGTTTGCATACACGGACAACCCGTACACACTACCATCAAAATGCTCAAAGCGTTCACCAACAACTGTTCGTTCATTGTGCGAACACCCTCATTTACACATTAGACGGCGCATGAGCGATCAACGTTGTCAAAGCCACTTACAACGACAACAAAAAGGGATAATAACGACCGAGATCTTTTACACTGCATAGGAAGGGTTAGTAACAATACTACTAATAAAGCTGCAGAGCTTTCGCAGACTAGGTCTTAAACCTCTCGCGTGGGGGCTTCGAGGGCATGCTACTCCACTACCTAATAAAAAAAAGAAAGCACCTAGTAGAGATACCGAGAGTTGATTTACCTGGTGGTACTTAATTAAATCTCTTTCATGCTGATTCACACAACCGCAATTTTTATGCATGCGAGAACAATTATTTCACAGTTTTCTCAAATTTAGTGTACCATTAGGTAGCATAGACAATACCTTTAGTGTCGTGTAAAAATCAGCGCTCTCAGGTGCCGTGTAGAGTTACTGCATATGGTACCCATAAAGTAACTCTACACGGCACCTGACAGTGCTGGTTTTTACACAGCTCAAGAGTTACTGTATAGGCTTTGTAAATGTAGCATATGCAGTAACTCTAGTGCCATGTAAAAGCCAGCGCCCTCTTTTCTGCCTGCCCCCTAATTTGTTCCAGCAGTAAGTTAGCTTATGAACATACGGCAGAACTTTCGGCTTAATCTTTGAGGACTTCCTTGAACCCGAATATAGAAGCTGAGCTGAATTTTACAGAAGCACGCTTCTATAAGGAAAGATTCCCCGCGATCTGCATCACAGCTATCGAGTGCTGACGTAGGAATTTGACGCAGCACGTGCATCTGCGAAAACCACTGAGGATAAAAACGTGCTTTGGGATTGAGCATGATTACTGAGGGTAGCGTACTTGTTCTGGTACGAGGAAATATTTCGCCCAAAATATGTATAAGCGGACGCATATAGTATAAAAGTTCTCAAAACCGCATTAAAAAATTAAAACATAGCCGCAAGGACGAAACACTGAATGCGTGCGTAACTAGCTCTTCACACGTAAAGGTCTTGCGGCAAGTGCGCAAACGCAGTGCATATAAGGAGCGACAATGTCATTACGTCTTGCAAATATATTTTAAACTACGCGCTTTCGTTGCGGATTTTGCGCACGTCTACCTCTATACCCAATAGCTACAAAGAAAGCGATGATTTAATCGCACAACATCACTTATGCGAAATATTGATCGCAAATGCCACTTCTGGGCATCCGGCGACACGATATTACACGGCTATCACACCAGACACATACGCTAGTACGAATACACAGTGTCATCGCTCACTCCGACTTGTGATCTGTTTTCGGTGACGGTGACCGCGTATGACGGCTAGCAGAAATTCGTCTACTGCACTGTTCAGGCTATGGAAACGCGCACGTTGGATAGCTTTGTAAATATTATCGAGGCGAAGGCTGTCGGTGCCTCTCCAAACGCGTAAAGTGGCTGTCGGCGTCAGTACGAGTGATGTGAAATATGGATGGTTGGATAGATGGATATGGCTGTACCCTTTAGATCGGGCTGCGGCTAGCGCCACCAAGCCGTAATACTTAATGAACCCAAAACTAGATTTATTTTTTTTTCTTAAAAAGTGAGTTTGAGGATTCGTACTTTGCAGTGAAGAGTTTAATTTTCACTCGTGTCTTGACTTTAGCCACCAATCAGATAACCTCCTTCTAGTTAAGTCTATTTGCTTAAAGTCTATCTTGCCCTCCCGGTCCCTAAACCCCAGTGCTTTGAAAAACTCTGCGCCATCATCCTGAACTATCGGGTGAAGCCCTTTACAGAACATTATCAAGTATTCGGCAGTTTCTTCTTCCTCTCCACACGCACTGCATACTGTGTCTACCTATTCGTATTTGGCCCGATATGTCTTGGTTCGCAGTACTCCCGTCCTTGCCTCAAACAGTAGAGAACTACCTCGAGTATTATCATAGATCCTTTCCTTGGCAATTTCCTGCTTAAAAGTTCGATAGATCTCTAGTGCGGACTTCTTAATCATGCCCATTTTCCACATGTCAGTCTCCGTTTCCTTCACTTTCTTCTTAACCGATAGTTATTTTTGGTTTGGCCACCTGCTGTTTTCTAAGTATTTACCAGTCAACTTCCTGGTTCGCTTCCTCCATTTTGTATCGACATTCTTCATGTACAAGTAGCTGAACACCTTCCTAGCCCAACGCTCCTCCTTCATTTCTCTCAATCGCTTCTCAAATTTTATCTTGCTGCTAGCTTCCCTGCCCTCAAATGATGTCCATCCCATATCACCTTGTACTCCCTGATTTGGTGTATTCCCGTGAGCTCCTAAAGCAAGCCTACCTATTCCACGTTGCTTAATTTCTAATCTTGCTTGAACTTCTGATCTCATGCACAAGACCGCATTGCCGAACGTCAGCCCAGGAACCATGACCCCTTTCCATATTCCTCTCACAACATCATACCTATTGTAATTCCACAGTGCCCTATTTTTCATCACTGCTGCATTCCTGTTACCTTTAGTCGTCACGTATATTTCGTGTTCCCTCAGGTACTCGGTCCCATTGCTTATCCATACGCCCAGATATTTGTATTTATCTGTTATCTCTAGCGTGACCTCCTGTATCCTAAGCTCACTACCTTCGTTGTCATTGAAAATCATGACTGCTGATTTTTTCTTACTGAATCTAAAATCTAACCTATCTCCCTCATTACCGCAGATGTCCATCAATCTCTGCAAATATTCCTTGTTGTTGGCCATTAGCACTATATCATCTGCGTACATTAATGCTGGTAGTGCCTGATCAATAAGTTTTCCTTGTTTGACTAAAGAGAGGTTGAAGCTCAGCCCACTACCCTCTAATTTTGCCTCTAATCCTTGTAGGTACATCATGAATAATAAGGGTGACAGGGGGCACCCCTGCCTAAGCCCCCGTTTTACCTCTGCAGGCTTGCATACCTGTTTTTCCCACTTTATAACTACCTTGTTACCTTTATAGATACCCTTTAAAAGATTAGTGACTACATGTTCCACGCCTAGTGTGTCCAGTATTCCCCACGATTCCTCTTAAACCACGCTATCGTACGCTCCCTTGATATCCAAAAATGCTAGCCACAGGGGCCTGTGTTCCTTTTCTGCTATTTCGATGCACTGCGTCAGTGAGAACAGATTGTCTTCCAACCTCCTGTGTTTCCGAAACCCATTCTGCAGTTCCCCCAGCATCCCCTCATCTTCTATCCATGTTTGCAGTCTTTCCTTTATAATCTGCATCGCCAGCCTGTAGACCACTGATGTCACTGTTATAGGACGGTAGTTGTTTATGTCAGCTTTGTCCCCCTTTCCTTTATAGATCATGCTCATCCTGCTAAGTTTCCATCCATCGGTAACTTCACCATCGATTATTATTTTGCTCACTGTCTCTCTCAAAGCCTGCTTAGACTTCGGACCTAATGTCTTTATCAGCCTAATTGGAATGCCATCTGAGCCTGTTGATGTACTACTAGGAACCCTTTTCTCAGCCCTTTCCCACTCTCGTTGTGAAAATAGAGCCATTGCACCACTTGATTCGTCCTTGTCTATTGTGGTGCATGAAGTACTTCTTTGTTGAAATTTTTCTGTCACCCTTGTTCTTATATATTCAATAGCTTCGTCCCCTTCTAGCCTGGCACCTTGGGCTGTAGTTATAAAACTCTGCTCTAGGCTCGTCTTATTTCTTAGGGAGTTTAGATGGTTCCAAAATTTCGCAGCTGCCTTTCTATCTTTTTTATGTACTTCTGCCAGCCACTGAGCTCTCTTTCTTCTAATCTTTTCATTGATCAGAAGGGATGCAGCCCTTCTACAGCTTAGAAAGGTTTCCCATTTTCTTTCAACATCATCTGTCGGTTCACCCCGCTGCTCAGCATGTCTGTGTTCCCTAGAGGCTTCCTGACGTTTTGCTATGGCTCTCTTAATTTCCTCATCCCACCAACTTTTAAGTTTGTGTCTTCTTTTCCGGGGTGACTTGTTACGCGTCTTAGCAAGCTCTAGCTCAAAGAGTCTAATTAGATTCGTGTATGTCCACACTGTCTTATTATCCTCCGTGATTACTTTCTCAATTTGTTTAGTGGCTATTTCAATTTGCCTTTCTGAATAAAAATTTTCCTGTAGTTGCTCATCTTGTCTCCTTCCCACTTTCACTGCTCTTCCAAAACTTAGCTTGATACGTTTGTGATCACTACCCAGACTTCTGGAGCCACCTTCATCTATGTGCATTCCCCTGAGCTTATCATACATCCTATGTGACATCAGTGCATAATCTATCGTCAACTGCAGCCTTCCTACCTCCCATGTTATTTGCCCTTCACACTTCTCGGTACTGTTGCGAATGATCAAATCAAGCCTTTCACACATATCCATGATCATTTTGCCTGTCGGGTCGGTATACCCATCTATATCTTCTATGTGCGCATTCATGTCTCCTAGTATAATAATCTCGCACTCTCTTCTTAACTCCTCAATGTCCTTTGATATACACTTAACCATTGCCTGATTTTCCTCTCTGGCCTTTGCTTCCGTCCACAAGTACACAAAACCAAGGAGTGTCATTTGACCTGCCACTTTCCCTTTTAGCCATAAATGTTCCTTGCACTCCTGCTTGACCCTTTGCCAGTCTGTACTTTTATGAATGAATGCCCCAATACCACCCCCTTTTCTGCTGCCTTCTATTCTATTACAATATTCCCACGCGTAGTCCGGGTTGTTCGGAGGTTGTTCCATGTCCTTGAGATGTGTTTCTACAAAACCATATATCATCGGCCTCTCTTCCCTTAGCTGTTCTTCTATCTCTTCCCACTTCAGCCTGTTCCGACCACCCTGCATGTTAATATACCCTATGTCTGAATGGGCTCGGCGCTCGTGGCTACGTCTATTTATGCCCCGGACTCTACCTATCTTAGACATTGGTGCCACTTTGGAATCGTATATGTCCATAACACCTGTCGAAGAATCTCCCTGGTAGTTTTCCTCGTTACTAGCTATCCTGCACCCCGAAGGGCTCGCTTGCCCCTCCCCCCCCCCCCCCCCCCCAAAAGCTACTGCGCGTCCTGCAAGTCGCCAACCCACCTCATCACCTAGCCGCCCATCGAAGTGAATTCTGTCTCGTTGAAAACCACCCCACCTATGCACCTCTCTGTTTATTTCCACCACCTCAAAGCCTTTCTCTCGACTCATCCGCCATATCTCTTGGTTTGCGTTGACAACCGCTCTTTGCAGGTTGCTATCACGCACCGGTACCTCCGGTATCGTGCATATAACTACCTGTACCTTAGGAGAAGCGGCGCGCATGTCATCGACGCCTTTCGCCACTGTGGCTGCTAGTATCTTCATTTAAGACATCGTTTAAACCGCCTGAAATTATCACGAGGTTTCGTCTATCAGCTGTAGTTTTGAGTTTTGCGCTCGCTTGCCTCATGACTGCTTCAAGCTTGCGTCCTGGGAACGCCCCTACTGCAACCCTCTTGTCACCTCTTAGCCTCTTTTTGATGGCTTCTGTGCATCGATCTAAATTCGAGTCCCCGGCGATTATCACATGCTGTGACTTTTCAGCTGGAGCGTCCTGCACCTGGGGGCTACTTGCACCTGTGACGCCGGCTGCTTTGTCCCCTCCCAGCCCCACCACTACCTCGCTGAAGCTGGGCCTTGCGACAGTTGAACCGGCTAAACCTGTTTTTTCCAAACTTGCTTGCTCTTCCTTCTCCACCGTTCTGGTTGCCGGTTCCCTACTGTTCTCTCCGTAGACCGCTTCTTTGTTCAGCTTCGCTAGTGCTTCCTCGGTGGACTTCAGTCTTTCTCCAATTGCCCTCGTTTTCTCTTGCTCTGTCGCCAACGCAATCTCGAGCTCATCGATTCTCACCAGCAGTTCACTTTGGGCAACCATCATTTTCTCCATTTTTTCTTCGACCTCACATTGCCTACACTTCGCGTCAGCCTCTTCTCCATCCGCTTCTACGCTTGGGTCCACTTTCAAACCCACTCCACATCCTGAGCACTTTACAGTCTTTTTAACCATGTCTTTCTGACACCAATTGTCTCTATACACGATAACTACTAAACTCGAGCCGTGCACTACGAAAAACAAGAAAGTCTAAGCTCTACTACAAAAATTTGCGTGTTCAATGTACGTGCACCTCCCCCACGGGGTGGCAAAAGAAAAAAATCATCATCGCATGATGACGCCACCACGTGACGTCATCATGGCGTTCTAGAACACTAATTGTTGTGAGGCCACCATAACGTCATCAGATTACGTCGCAATTGAGTCGAGACAAAGGTGGTCCGATCTCGGAGATATTTCAAGACCACGCGAAAGGCGCATAAATTAACCTGCCGACGCCTCCAATCTCGGAGGCAGTGCACGTTGGGAGCAGGAAGCATCCAGTTGGGGAGGAGGGGACCAGTAAAAATCGACTGAGAAGAAACGAAAATACATGAGGGGTCACGTGAGTATTTCCCTAGTTGTGAGAGAAAAGTTGCGTTTGGGGTAACACGCCTGCGTGGTGCGAGCAATAGGGAGTTTTAGAATAGCGCACCGCGAGCCCTAGCGGTGCGGTCGCTGCCACTGCGCATGCGTCGTAAAGCGAGTCGGCGTTCGCGTTCGCCGACCGCACGCAGAAAATCCGAAATTGCGTGCGGTGATCGCGGCCCGCATGTGGCCCGCAAACGCAGGTTTCGAGGCTACGGTGTCGCTGCGATCGAGCGTTGCGGTTCGCAGCAGGGCAAACGCAATTCTAAAGCTCATATGGCGCCCGCTACGCCCGCAACGTCTGCAATGCCTGCAACGCCCGCAACGCCTGCAGTGCTTGCAAACGGTGTTCTAAAACTCCCTAACGACTTGCGTGGCTTTGCGTCACAGGTAAACGGGGCAGCAACCGGCGTATACCTGCGGCAACAGCTGCCGTTGGCGTCACACCTTCGTCGGCTGAATAGGTGGTGTCCGCTGGTACGACGACGGGGCACGGCAATACGGTGTCCTCGCTGCGCGGGAGAGCTGTCTTGCGGGACAGCCACCGCATGTACCACGATCCGATGCGGACAAGAGCCGACCGGTCTCCGCTTTGCCCCCCTCCGCCGTCGCCTCTGTTCCGTGTCGTCGCCATGGCCAGCTGCGAATATGTTGCACCGTGTATGACAAGTCGTGACTATCGCGAATTCGTTGTGCTTAATCCAATTCGAAGACATGAAACTCTCGAAAATTCGTTGCGCCCGCGTAGCGAAGTTCTGTGTGGCAGAAAAAAAAAATGTTGGAATAAGTTGCACTGACCCAAAAATTAAAAATATAACATAGTCTATAAAAATGTGAGTGCATGCCTCAAACACACCTGTCACTAATATTCAACGGTTTCTCACAAAGATTACAAGGAGTAATTCCGCTAAGGATGCTTAATGGTGACTCAGCCATGCAACATATTAATTATGGACAATGCACGTGAATGGGCCTCATCTTTCTGTGCATTACAACTAGGAAGAATGCTAATTAGGGACAGAGTATGATAATTAGTCTAATATTTGTAGGCGTTCCGGCCATACCGCACAATGATAAGACATAGTACTTGTGGCCTTACCTGTTCTTTGTCCTTTATTTCGGCTTCAGACGTTCTGCTGTTTCAAAAGTTCAACTTCAGCAGTGCTTTGAGGCCAAGGTATTCCCAACAACTTATGCGCGGACGCAGCAACCTACTGAGTTTGTGCGCATAGCAGAACTCCCATTCCTCGAAAATTTACATCAGAAGCATCGCGCAGAGTGCGCACCAGTCTTTTACAAAGACACTGAGCGCGAGGAATTCCGCGGTGCTTGCTGATACTGCGCACAATGCTGTGGTTCTGTGGGTCTTCAATAACGCCTGAGAATTCCCGGTGCTTTCACAAAATCGCAATCGGCGCTCTTCTCCTGCTCACGGTGCGGTAGATACCGTTCAGACAAATTATTACGTGGTGTACACAGTGGCTGAAGTCGCTCGCTGGATTCCATGCTGACCGGTTGTGCCCTCGCGATCTCCGACGTCAGCGTAGCTCTGGCCGACTGGGCTCGCCCTACGTCATCTCCTGACGCCTACCTCCGATGACAGTGTAGCTCTGACCGACAGGACTTGCTCTACGCCACCTCCAGACGCCGACAAGATCTCTCGCAAGTGGTGCCCCGTCCTCGGACTCCTGTGATCGCGTTTCCATCTTTCTTATCTCTCCTATCCCCTCGATATGTCGTCGCTCTCTGGCACACTTGTTCTCTCTCTCTACACCTTTATTCCTATCCCCTTAATCCCTCCCCACCCCCATCCCTTGTGGGCTACTGTTGAGGTGTCGCTCGCTGAAGCAGACAGTTACGGGGCTCACTTTTCTCTTCCTTTCTCTCTTAAACCACTTCGTGTGTGGCTGAAGCTTCTCACACGCCGCACATAACACGACACGCCATCATAAATGTCCGGAAATTTGCGCGCTCGATTTCTCGACTGACTTATACTTCACACCAACTTCATCCTATGTACAGGCATGAAACATCGCAATGAAGTGCTCGAATATCGAAGTGTGCAAAATGGCGCAGTGCTAAAGCCTCTGCCGTTTACCCATGAAGCTACCAACAGCTTCGATCGCACATCGAGAGTGTACAGTGCTGTTGGTCGATGGGCAATACCATCGAAAACATACACAACTTACCGACTCCCGCCGACCTCTCTGCTCCGAGGCGCGGCCTATAAGTGTGTACTGCTGGTATTGGGACACCACGCACAATATGCAGTAGACCTGCAAAAATACAGGGATACTTCTACACTAAATAGCATACGGCAAACGTGCCACACAAAACATGATAGGTGTCTGCTCATGGACACTATTAGTTAGCTAGTTAGTTTAGTTAGTTAGTTAGTTAGTTAGTTAGTTAGTTAGTTAGTAGTTAGTTAGTTAGTTAGTTAGTTAGTTAGTTAGTTAGTTAGTTAGTTAGTTAGTTAGTTAGTTAGTTAGTTATCGATAGAGTTATACTTGAGACAGCTTAAATAGTGGCTAGACACTGTAAGAAAACACTTGCAATAACTTGAGTTGGAACTAGAGCGAAGCTGACTGCAAGACATTCGAAGCACAGTTTGAGACACCATCAATTAAATTTCCTTTTCTTTTATTTATTTGTGTTCAATTTTTATTTTATTCTAAAACGGGCCTACATCCCCTACTTCCCGCATGGGGCTCGAGGGTAAAAAAAAAAAAACTCATATTAAAGTAGTGGCACAAACATGACGCAGGCCTCACGCGATAGCAACGAGTCCTAAGCTCAGTTCATGCATGGGTTGTTGGCGACGACGCGTTGTTGCAGTCTGGGCAATATAAGCGTCATTTATTCGAAGCTGGCCTCAGGGCCTACTTTCGGCTCCAGCTCCCACCACGCAAAGTCCGGACCATGACTATGCAAGAAAACGTGATCATTTGGCCGTGCATGCGCTCCTCGCGTTAGAACTGAGCATTCACAGCCCCGCTTACAGCACCACCGGGAAAAATGTCTCGAGGGTGAGCCCGTTAAGTATAGGCCTAAGAAAACAAGAAACGAAGAAAGGGAAGCGCTTTTTTATGGCTCCACGGCCGCTTTATTGCACACGCAAACCTTTCCTGTCCGGGCAAGACCACACCATGCTTTCTCTGAAAGGTTTCGCAGCTAATGAAAAAGACATGGCAGCAGGGCGGAATGACACGGATGAAAAACGTCACCTTTGTATGAGGCCACTTAAATTAACGCGAGATGTTTCTTCGTGTGTGTATATAGTATAAACCCACGCACCGCCTACGTCATCGGCTATAATTCACCCGCGGGAGTATGATTTTGAATCGCGGCTGCGGGGAATTCCACACTACACTATGCATTACACAGTTCGTACATCGCCAACAACGCATACAAGAAAAAAAAAAGAGGCCCCCAAGTTTTACCAAGTATTGTTTTTTTTTCTTTTGTTGGTGACATGCATTTCAATGCTTCTTTTACTGATACTTATAAGCGTAAGCACAAGAGCAAACACGTAGACAACAATTACATTGATATTTTTTCCCTTGGTGTTAGCATTTCGTAGACAAGCATTACATTGATATTTTTTCCCTTGGTGTTAGCCTGAAATGCCAACGAAAAGAAATGATTATGCATTGAAACGGAGCCTCTGTGGAAAGATGATTGTCCCCTGAAAACGTGCGGGAAATTGGGTTTCCAAAGAAATTTGCCTTTGCCAACATAACATTCCATGGAGAGTGTTAGTCTAGCACGAAAAAGGTGCGACTGCTGTTTAAGGGCATTCAGATACGATATCGTCGTAAAAGAAAAAAAAAATCAGCGTGAGACGCTTCCAACGCGTCACCTCAAGTTTTGAACAAAATCGTCTACCACTGGGAGCTCGAGAGCCAGCGACAAACCACTCGGCAGTATGAAAAAAAAAAAAAAAATCTCTGACAGCTAACACTACTACCGCATTTCTTAAAGAGTGTACCAAGGAAGAGTTTCATCACACAATCCGTAAACGTATCCCGAAAAATAGACTTGCAGGAATGAACACTCACGATTCAAGCACAGCTGCTGCAATAATGCAACAGAAGTAGATCGTTACCTAATCAATTTTTCTTGCGAGTTGTCTCTCATACCAAGATAACTATACAAGAGATAAAAATGACTCAGTTAATTATGCATTAGTAAAGCTTGCATTTGCGACATCAGGCGCGTGCTTCGAAGCAGATTAAATGCCCGCTCACATTGTAGAAAAAAAAAGGAATAGAGCTTATTCCAATCCAATTCGATAAAACAAAACGGAGTTGAAGTAACTACGTTACTGGAATATGTATGCTTCAAATGTTTTTCATTAGGTTATACGTTTTTTAAGTGCCTAAACCACGACATCATTACGAAGCCGTAGGAGAAAATTGTCTCCGTACCATTACACATTGACGGATAAATGAAAAAATGTCAGACGCTTCTTGATCTCACAACACCAGGTATAGGGTTATGCAAAAAAAAAAAAAAGAAAACTGCTGGCATGCTCTCTGGCAGCTTTATATTTACGTTGTAAAATATGGTGCACGCTTGATTACACAGCGAGACCGAGATGAATACTTACGTTTGTTGAGCACAAGGTGTAGTCGACAATGTACATGGTGATTACAAAGGCGTCAATTTTCTGTAAAATAACAAAAATTGAGTTTAATTAAAGGCTAATTGAAAGGGTCGTGCTAGGGCTGTGAAGTACAACTTAACAAGAACATGTAGGAACAAGAAGGACAAGACTGTTATAAAAAATCGAGAGACCTTTAACATCTGTTAGAAGTGAGTGTTTTGTGCAAGTAATCATGCCCAACAGAATGCTGCATCCCGTTAAAGAAACATGATTTTTCTCGTATTAGTAAATTATTCTTTCATAAGTCCAAAACAATAACGATTGCAACAAGAAGACGTTCGGTAAGCGCGAAAACGCGAAAAAGGAAAATACGGGCGGCGATGTCATCTTGAAATGCCTGCACCAAACGTTGCGACATCATAGATTTTTACGGCCTGTGCTAGGCGATACGTAGCTCTTAATCAGTGAAAATAAAGTATATTGTACTTTGCGGGAACCACAGATTTAACCTACCAAGTTTATGGAAACTTCGTAGAGCCGATTTCACCAGAATAGGAAAAAATGCATTTTAAAATCCGTACCGTCACGTCACGCATAGACTTCGGTGCGAAATTTAAAGATGTGACTTTAATCTTATTCACTACTGATACACCGCCTATGTTGGATAAATTAACAATATTAGTGTTCTCAGAGTACAATTTATTGATCTAAACCAAATTATTGCGTCCCTTTAGTATGAACGAACCATAAGGGTCGTCACCGTCCGATCGGCTGCCAGCCGCGCAGAACGCGACCAGAAAGGGAAGGGCTGATACGAGACCAGTGCTCACCAGTTCCGAGATGAAGTAGAACGAAAGAGCCACGTCCAGCACTGTCGTCGTGGACACGAAGGCAAGCCACGGAAGCAACAGCAGGCGATGGTCCTGCGACGAGCGAAGATTTTGGGCTCGTCATGTTTACTATAGCGAATGTGACTGAGAAGAGGACATGGGGGAAGGGGGGTGCGAAGGGATATATGTAAAATCAATGTGCTCCCACAAAAATAAAGGTTGTCGCGGTTGTAGTTTGCGATAATTGTTTACGGAGTGTGTGCGCGTTTTAGAGAACTGAGTGCGATGAATGTCACCAATTCCGAAGCAAATTTTTCAACATTCTTTTTCTTTTTTCCGCATGGGGATTCCACACACAAAAAAGAAAGAAGAAAAAAAGAAAAAAAAGAAAGAAAGTAAGAAAAAAAAAGAAAAAGAAAGAAGGAATCTCAATGCCCAAACGATTCTTGTACCGATGTCCTCACACCAAAAGTTAACAGAACATGGCCACCAGCATTGATAAGGTCACAGGTGCGAATAATGACGGTTGAATTTTGATGGGAACGAAAGGCAAGAACTGCACTAAACTTAAGTCGTCGTTAAAGAAACACACCTGACGTGATTGACTGAGAATCGTTTCATTACGACGGCTGCCATAGAACCACATAAATCAGCCACCGTATGTAATAAAATTGCTTATATATTGCTCTGTCTTGCTAAGCTAGGTGTCGTAAGGTTACCTCGGCAGTGTTAACGCAACTTCGGCCATTCTACTAACCAAATAAGTCAACTTTTTGTTATCGGCACTAAGAAGTATTCGCGAATGTAAATGACGTGCGAGCATATTAGTGTGTTAATAAAGCAAGCGCAAATCAAAGATAGTGTTCGATCACTTGTGTGGTTTCTACGACGGAGGTTCTGACATTAGGATAAAAAGTTTGCTGCAATCAAAGAAGTCAACTTACGAAAAAGAGGCCCAGGAGTAGAACAACGGAGAAAACGATGCAAAAACCGGAGAGAATGAGCAGCAAGACGATCAGCATAAAACTGACTGCAAAGAATTAAGTAAACAAGAAATTTGAAAGAGAGAGATAGTGAGGGGGGATGGGCATGGCTAAGGATCAGCAGCTTACGCATACAACAAATGATGCGAGTGCAAAAGTTTCACGTACAAGATGCGTTCACCCCAACTACACTATTTTAAACTACTGTAGGAGCCTCAACTGATGATTAAGTGAGTGGTCCACCAGAAAACATTCCTGAACGCCCAGGTGGATTCAGCGCAGCACACAGGACGATGTGTTATGCATTACCAATAATAGAAATAGGGCGCGCATGTGTGTGTGTGTGTGTGTGTGCGTGTGTGTGTGTGTCTGTGTGTGTGTGTGTGTTTAGGGAGAAGGAGTTGAAGGGATAGGAGACATAGATAGGCGAGAGGTGAGAGAGACAGATAGGTGAGATATAAAAGAGGGTGTTTTCGCCACTCGGAGCCCTCAGGCCCCTAGGGGAATCTATTCTGTGAATCTGTGATCGCCTCACTGGAGTCTTATTTCGAAACAGGGGAGTAGCCAAAAGCTTTTCTAGGAGGAAAGGGGGGGGGGGGGGGTCAACCCCACTTTGTTTATGTTCGTGCGTGAGCTTGTTTGTGTGCTTGTATATATAGGTAAGCGAAATCCCTGTTCAGATAGGAGTGCCGAGACAGCAGGAAAGGGGAACTTCGTGACCTTGTAATAATTTATGTGCGCTCAAAAGAAAACGGCACTATTGCGTCTACACTGATCCTAGAACGAAGCGGATATAAGCTATTTCATTCAGAAAGAAAAAATAATAATCAAAAAGAGATATGTTAGTCGAAAATTAAAAAGAAGACATCTGCAGTATTAATTACGAGAAGCTTTGAGTATAACACAAAAAGTACACATTTTGTACCACAATAAAAAATTATAGCACGAAATGATTGAAAAAGTATTCGCATCGTTAAAGGTATGTCGTCATTTCCGAATGGAAAGCCTGTCTAAAACTTCTAATAGGCATTCGGGGTTTCAAAAGTGAAGAGATTAAGAGAAGGGGGGGGGGGGGGGGTTCATGTAATGCGCTGACAAAAAGCGCTGACAAAAATAACAGAAATACTGCATTGCCATTATGAAGTATACGCCCTTCATGGCATCGACTCCAACATTTTACTCGGAAATACAGATGACTTGGCGTTCTAAAGAAATGTATCGTTAGTATCTTAGCTATATTATGGAGCAAACATTTGTTCTATTCATTCACAGTGAATGGAGGAAGGAAACAAGAGACGGTAGAAAGGCAGGAAGGTTAGGGTGTCTCATACGACGAGAAAATGTGGATGAATGAAATAATTGTTGCCTCAATTCATGATAATAATCAGCTGCCACTATAACACTTGAATCATAACTAGTGCGTTCTATTCAAATGTCACCGAGAATGTGCAATATTTATACACTGCATGCATTATGAAACGTACGGCACAAGTATTGTTTACGATACTAAAGTACATAACCCCCCGAAAAAAAAAAAGAATGATAAACGCAGCGGCAACAGTGCATACACGAAAACCGCTGCCGTCAATAGCTCGTAGAGAACAATATTTGATGTTCATTATGACGCACAGCCACGGTTCGAAGGGGTACTATGTATCTGTAACCGTATATATATTTACACGCTGTTATAGCTAGCTCGGCACAAGTTGCTTATCTTGGTCACTTTCCAGCACAGACGCAGAAACGTCACCAAGTAAACCACAAATGTCTGCAAAGTCATATACCACATCCAGTGACTGCAAAAGCGTGCAGCACGTACGCGCAAAAAAAAAACAAAAAAAAACAACGCGTTCTTACCTGTCGAGTGCCGCGCAGTGCTGAGATGGCATGCACCTGTTGCAACCAGCATTGTGTAGAATATCTGCAAACATAAATTTAAGACATGTTTGCTGCAAGAACACACGTATTTTGAGTCGTCCGTTCCCGTTTCCACGAGGAATAAATAAGAAAATTCTCGGTCGAATCTATACATACATATACGTATGGGCACGGGCGGGCGCATACGGACGTTGATATATGTGTAGATATTTAGGCACATTGTATTAAATAAGCAAGAAAAACAAGTACAACGCGTAGGCATCATGTAGCCGCAATGCGGGTTTCTTCTTTATCACTATTTTTCATCACTGCATGTTTTTACGAAACTTTTCCTCAAAATAAGCAGGAGAGATTCTGATTGATTTTTTTTCTTTCAGTTTATATACCAATCAATAATCCGACCAAAGTTAGAATATGCATGCATAATATGGGACCCGTTCACACAGAAAAACGTCAATAAACTAGAAAGAATCCAAAGGAAAGCTGTAAGGTATGTATACTCTAAGTTTCGTCACACTGATTCACCTTCTGAGTTAATTAGAGCTAATGGCATTGAACTCCTTGAGTCAAGACGGAAGACATTTAGGCTTAATTTTCTTTCCCAACTTCTTCAAAGACAAACAGCACTAGACCCTACACAGTACCTGACACCCATATCGACAAGGCATACGAGACACCATCACCCCGGAACCCTAACACTTTATTTTGCACGGACAGATGCACTTAAATTTTCTTTTTTTCCACGAACAGTGGAAGAATGGAACCTTCTAAAAAACTCTGTATAAAGATTCACTTTGGTTGATCTACTGTGCGTAAACTGTGTGTTGGGTGTGTAAACCTGTATTTGTATATTGAATTCTTTCCTTTTTCCTTTTCTACGTGACTTGAGTGCCTAACATGTACTTGCTACATGTACCGTGCCCATCCTGCTTGGACCTGTGAAGGTCTGCAGTATGCATTAAATAAAATAAAAATAAATAAAGTGAATATAATTTTTTTCGACGACTTTTCTATTCTTAGTACCTATGAAAATGTATGTGATCATGCAATGATCGAAGTTTTTCGGTGAGATGGCATGCACCTGTTGCAACCAGCATTGTGTAGAAAATTTGCAAACATAAATTTAATCCTATTGGTGACATGAAATAGGTGACCCTATTTCGGTTTCACCCGAAATAGGGTCACCATCGTTCGAATACCAGTATCTACAGAGTGCTCGCACCGAACGCTAAGTGCAAGAAAGAGTCCCATACCTGACACGACTTTACACTCGTCATTCGGGAGCAAATATAATTATTCCTTGCTTTCTCCCGAAAAGATGTATATTCCACACCAGTTAGGGGCCCCATCTCTCACGTGTTTATAACCGGTGGAAAAATCGGTTAGCTCCCAAAAGAAACATTGATGATTCATAACGAAAAAGTAAAAAAAAAAGAAAGAGCGTAAACAGCAAGTGCTGTGGGAATCAGTTTACAAGAGAAGCGTTGTCTTGGTGCTCCGAGAGAACGCCTTCGCATTTTAAACCGGCATACATTTGCGTTCTGAAGCGTGATTCACGATTAACGAATAACTCTTGCCGCAGGCTCAGTTCGTGCTTTTTCCGGGCCTTTGTCTCTCCCGCGCACTGTACACTACATGCGTGGGCCTTTTTTATTCTTTTTTTTTTTTTGTACGAGATGCACTTTTATCTGCAGTGCGGTTGTGCAATAAAAAGTATGATTGACGAAAGCGTCGCACTACCCTTCATAAAGAGATGTCTATCGGATAGTGGTCACAGCAGTTCACTTGAGTAAAACTGCTCCCGGGAAGCAAGAATCACTTTAGCGACATGTACAACAGGACAGCACAGTTAGTATATGTTATCTAACTTACGGCACTCAGACACTCACAGATGACGGATCACTGGTGGATTAGAAGAAACCAGACTGTTTCCACAGACACACGCATCGAAACAAGGATGCAGCTCTGGCATTTTCGTGCCGTGAAACACTTCTCGGAGAAAGAGAAAATTTGTCTACGAAGACATGTTTATGTCACTGGTTTAGGTCATGAACTTCAGTGTCTTGATTCATTTCGTGAGGAGTTCTGGCATCGCTCTTATGCCAAACGTGATGTTTTAGGCCAGGAGTTTTAAACTCATGGCACACCAACCTCTCGCTTGCTGCCCACGGCCCACCGCCCACACGGCGTGAAATTACTAAACAATTCCCACATCATTTCCTCGCCTACCATGGTTAATACGGCCACAAGGAGCAAGTCAAGATACCACAAACGTCAACACACACACACACACACACACACACACACACACACACACACACACACACACACACACAAATAAACGTATAGTGTAGGATCGGCGCCCACGTTTTAGTAATTGAGTGGATCGGCGTCGATATGCTACTCGAAACCTGGTGCCGCATTCCATTTAGAAAAAAACTCTATATGAAATATTGGAAATGCCTTTTTGAAATGGCAGCGTTAGCTCGAATTTCGTTCAAGCTATCTCCACCTCCCCCTCTTGCCCCCGCCATCTTCATGGCCCTAGCCCTTGCGGAACGGAAATGAAAAAAAATTGGCAGCATATCCACGGAGTGAATGATGGAGAGTGGGGCGAAGCATTCGTCCGCCCATTCGTTCTTGCTTCCGTCCGTCCATGCGTCTGTCTGTGATACCGTCCATGCGTCCATCCGCCCTTCCGTGCGTGCGTCTGTTCGTGCGTCCGTCCCTGCGTTCGTCCATGCATCCGCCCCTGCGTCCGTTCATGCGTCCATCCATGCATCTGTCTGTGTGTCCATTCGTCCATATATTAAACACTCCAAGCACCACGATCTCGCATCTTTTCATCATATATTCCTTACATAAAAGCACCGCCATCCAGCGGATATTCCGAGGACTAAACGAGAGGTGGCACACGCACACTTTCTTGCGGCTTGCGCTTCGGGTCTACTTCCCACCTTTAACCACCTCGAGTTTATGGTATATACTAGTTTACTGTATTCATGGCACTGCGGCCCAACGCTCGCAAACCCTTTCTAAAACTAAGGAGGTTACGCCCAGCGAGTATAACGTAGCAACCTTTTCCTGTCAGATAGTGCTCAATGTACATGCCGATGGCTGCTAATGGGACAAGAGCGTATATATATATATATATATATATATATATATATATATATATATATATATATATAAACGCGAGAGAGAACGCACTGCACGGTGCAT
Organism: Rhipicephalus microplus; assembly: GCF_013339725.1. Classification (NCBI taxonomy): domain Eukaryota; kingdom Metazoa; phylum Arthropoda; class Arachnida; order Ixodida; family Ixodidae; genus Rhipicephalus; species Rhipicephalus microplus. Next base: position 38,504 of record NW_023607575.1, read on the forward strand.
GGCTTAGTTCGTCGTTACGACAGTATACACGGCAAGTATACCTTTGCGTAGGCGTGCGTTTT
>NW_023607576.1:0-34611 GCF_013339725.1 Rhipicephalus microplus
GAAAAAAAATTACTTGCCACTGCGAACTGTTTGGGGAATGTGAAGTTCACGAATATTGTTATCACAGCTATGTGAATTGTTTTATATATTTCTCACAGCAATAGCATTCTAACATTCAGTACTCTATTCACCAGCGTGCCCCAGCTTCTTCAGCAACATAGTGTACTAACACTGTGTAATTTAATCTAACATACACTGGGGATTCTTGTATTTAGGTGTTTTAACGGTTCCATAACAGCCAATCTCTTGCAAAAAAATCAATTGGTAAATGCTAATACCACCAGGTCCGCCTGTAACAAAAATTTTTTACTACCACATACACGCACTGACTACGGCAAACACACTGCCATATATGCTGGCATATATTTTTGGAGTTAAATACTACTATTCACTAAACAATTGTCATTCAATACTTTTAGGTCGATTTGAGTTGTCGGGCGTATCAATAATTGAAGTTTTTTTGTTCAATAAACTCCCGCCATTTTTTTCATAGCCATGTACAATTACTGAAGATTGTTTTATTAACATTTCAGCTGGAATATACATTACAAGATTGCCTTGTCTTGAATTCTATCATAAAGACTTGCCACTTTTTAGTTGTAATTTTTTCTATAGTTATGAACATGTATATTTTCCAGAGGAGCCTTGAACCTTTAAACCTTGTGCTAAGGGGCCTCCTTCTTTATATATAACCCATATTCGCTTACATATTTTGCTACACATAAACATTTTTGACGGACTGGCGTACGTAGCCATAACACAGCAGAAAAATTGACAGGACAGACCAAATGGCTTACCCTATGAAATTTATTAGTTTAAAATATCACCAGCGAAAACATTTTCAATTCAAGGATTATGAACGCGCTAGAAATTGAAGTCATTGCGCAGTGGAAAGTACACCCAGCCCTCGAAAAGTTGAGGTGGGTTCGACATTGATTTCACTTCTGGTGACAGACATTACTGTGGTGTAACCGTGCTTGTAGATGACCTAACAGACCAGATTTTGCTTGTCTTAGGTTAAGTGAAAGCAAAAACATCCTGCACTAGAAACGGTATTTGCGATTTTTTATTCACTTTATTTATTTTATTATTCATTTTAAATATGAAGTCTCCGTGGGAGCAGGTTTGCTCTGGCAATTCATAGATTCATTTCACATTTTCAAATGTTAGCAAAGATTATGTTGCACAAGAGTTTCTTGTCAAGCAGAATGACAAATTAAGTGTACTAAACGCCTTCAGAAAAAGTCCACAAAGCGGATGCTCTCCTTATTGCAGTACTTGTCTCGACTGAGCCAAGCAGCAGTACGCGGCAGCAGGCCAGCTCTGGTCACTGATCCACATTGCTTAAGGGGCCAGCCTAGAAGTAGCAAAGGATGAAACAAAATGGTTTTAAATTTGAGTTCAGCAACCTTCTGTCTAGCGACATTTATAGTTCTTTTAGATGCGGAGCATCTTATACTCGCGCCTTGTAGTGCGCCGTCCGCGCCGTCCGCGCCATTCGCACCGCTTCTCGAACATTCGACAGCTGACGCGCGCGCATGCGCCGTCGCGCCGTCGCCCACGCTTCCACCATCTGTGCATCCCTTCCTCCTCTACACACCGCGCGCGCTTCACTCCTCCACCATCTGTGCACCCTTCCTCCTCTACACACCGCGTTCGACATCTACAATTCTCCTGATTCTCCAGTGTACGCGCATGTGGCGTCGCGCTTCGAGAACATTAAACAGCTGACAGTGCATGCGCCGTCGTGCTGTATATATACTCAAGGTCGGCGCTCGCTCGCTCAGTTGCCGCTCGTCGGTTGGTTTGTACGGCGCGTCGACGTCCAAGGTCGCGGTGAAATGAATTCCAACGAATCCACAAACACAATGATCGACGTCCCTTCGACCAGCGCCGCCCTTTCGCATACGTGTGTACGTGTTCACTCATTTAACACCCCCTCCTACAACCACGTTAACCAATTTAGCCATCGACCCAAGCAAGTCGCAATTTAACACACCATTTCACAACCACGTTAACCAATTTAGCCATCGACCCAAGTAAGTCGCACTTTAACACCCCGTTAACCAATTATATGGTCCGCATCCTCCTCAGTGTTCCCCCGAGGAAAGCTGTGGGCAATTTTTTTTAAAACAGTTGCATGCGAAGAAGTCTGGACATTTAAGTGTGTCAACATCACAGAGCAAGTCACAGAGATGGCATAACATCAAGTACAAAAACCGACAGCTGCAAAAGTGGCTAAATCAAAGACTGATTGCAAGCAATTGAAGCAGAGAGGGGTATGCATTGTTAAGAAAATTATGTGACGTAATCCCGTATTTCGTCTATTAGACTGCTCTAACATTCAAGCTGAATACACATAAATCCCAATAGTGAATAGACGCGATACTCTAATACCGAGATGAAAGACTGCCTAGCAGTTTCTAACTTTGTGTGGTCGGTTGCCGCAGCTACACGTTTAACGAAGCAAGAGTGAATTGCACGATAACAAAGAAGCATCGGCCATCCTAAAGGCACCCAGAAGCTTCCACGAAGGACGGTGGTGCAGTATCTGTATTGGGCATCCCACTAGCTGAATGTAAAACAGTAAATGCTGTCAAGCTTTGAGAAGAAACTAAAGCTCTAAAACTGACACAAGCAGGATTGGACACAGTGACACCCACACTAATTAAAGATATTCAATCTTGATCATAACTGCTGTCATTCGGGTGGTCATGACGGCATCCAGTGGACATACATGAAGCAAACCATGCAGTTCACATGATCTGGCAGAAAAAAAGAAACAACAAGATAATCATATAATGACTTCAGTATAATAAAGTAAAGTTTAGGCATCCAACTCAACATATGGTATAATCACAACACTTTTCTGCACCGTTTGAAGTCATTCACATGGACTTAGTAGAATTTTATAAAAAAATGCAAAGGTTATGGTTTGTAAATGGTTGGTGGCAGCAAAAGCAGAAAAGGCCATACCAACAGTCTGATTTCCTTTCTAAACTAAAAGATGTCTAACAAAAAGTCAGGGCTAGTGAGACAGTGAACCAGATTCACAGAGTCATCATCCCAAAAACCGGGCAAACCAACAGCGAATTGCGCTCAGGTTCACTGCTTCATGTCATTCAGCAGTTAATGTGCTAATAAATACAGCTAGTTAAGAGATATTGTAATACCTAAGCATGTGTCCAGACTTCCCAGAAGGATGGAAGAGCTGCCTTTATATGACGTAGCTCATCGTGCCCAGCCTTAAAAAGCATCTCTTGGGTGCACACGTTTTTATGTTTTTTTTACATACTCCAGCCTCAATGAGGCTATTGAAAGAGTGGAGGAAAAACAAGATTAAAAATAAACATTTATGCACGCCCCATTGACTGCTCCTGCAAAGCAACATATTTACCAGCCAACGCGGCTGTTAGTTGAAATGATCAGCCTAACAGAAGAGAGAACTAAAGAGGGTGAAGCTAAGCATAGCAAGAGAGTGAAAAGGAACTTCGACAAAAGAGTGAATACAGCTGTACGAAAAATTGAGGTCCGAGACTTGGTGCTAGCGATAAAAGAATTACGAAACTCAGCAGCGTCACAGAGGGCCGTTCTCTTTTGTCAAAGTGGCAAGCCAGCAGGGACATTTAAAGATTGCCCGATACGTTGGCCTCATTGGCTCCTTCGAATCGGCCTCCCCAGTCAACATTCCAAAGGAGTATGACACCACTTTTCAAGGGGAGTTTACTCTGCCATGCGAATTTAATGGATACAAAGATGACTCTGAACAAGCGAGAAGCAAATGAAATCATGATAAGATATGTTATTGCTTATATAAAAGACAGGTTTCCCGTGGCACATCAGGTAGTTCTAGGAACTTTATGCTTTGATCTGGCTAGTTGTGAAGACATCAAGTACCAAAACGGCCACTCAGCGTCGAAAAATCTAACAAAATGAGTGCTTGTGTGTGGGCAATGAAGCCACAGTGCGTAGCGGCTGAGCGAGTTTCACCATTTCTCACACAAGCACATGATTAGGAGCTCATGATGTGTTACAATCTCAGGGGGCACTGTAGATATGAAAAGTAGCTTTTAAAATGAAACTGTAATTACTTTTGCGGAGTGCACTCGCACTTTGGAGTACATTTTCTATATCCTTGAAGGCTGGGCTTTTCATTTCTCGCAAGAAAATTAAAAAAAAAATTTTGAAGTTACTATCCCTTTATCATCCTGGGAGGTTCGAAAACAAGTGCTGCGGAAGTGAAGCAAGCTTAAGCATTTGCAAAAGACAAATGATTTTTTGCATAGGCAACTAGGAGGACTGAAGTATTCAAAAATGAAGTTTGAAATGATGACAAGAAAAGAGTGTGTCTCACTATTATGTGCAGTCTTTTTACATACCACCTGTTAGCAACTTGTACGATTGTCGAAGGTTAGTCTGCGTTGAAAGAAAAATGTGAACAAACTTTTGCAAGATCACCAAAATTTCATTATGTTTTTTAAACAATGCATAACAAATATGTTTCCAGAGCGTAGTCATTGTGCCATTTTGTTAGTTACACCTTTGAGTATAATATTGGTAACAATGTTAGCATATCTGTACATATGAAAGATTACCTGTCAACCTGAAGTGTAATGATGTTTTTTTTTCATGGAGCCAGAACTAGCAGTGTTACAAAGGGCACAAGGAATTCCTCAGCAAGATGCTGCAGACAGATTATAAACATTTCATAAACTTATAATTCACAGCCTACAGCTGGTGTAGCATTCCCTGTCACGTGCACTCGGCACACAATTATAATTCACTTGCCTTACGCGAAATTGCATTCTCTATAAAAGGGAATGCCGAGGATTGTGCATTTTTTAACACTACGCGCAACTTAGTTGCAGCTGGTTATTCTCTTCATTCGCAGGACGTTTCTCAATTAATTTACGTGTAAAGAATGCAAGCTCAAAACACTTAGCCATCCGGATTGCAGTTTTGATGTGCACACTGCAGTATTTCCCACACTAACTGTAGTGTTTTGCAACATGATGCTTACTCTGGGCACGTAATCGTAAAGATTCACACATGCCTTCCCCAAAATACATAGCAGCTCTGCGGTGAAGCCTCAAGTAACATGTGCGTACTTTTTTTTATTGTATAGCTTTCGACAAACACTCTAAGCTGTGGGTTGCAGTGTAATTGTCTTTTTGTTTTGATTTAATTTATTCCGCTGAAGTCTATGCGCACTAAAGGCACTGTGCAACAGCAGTATTAGTCGTGCTCGCACTGGGTAGGAGGTAGCGCTGGGTAGGGGGAGGGGGGTTCTCTCCGCTCGCCTTTCTAAACTCGCTGCCGGGTGAGCACTTCAAGGTCAACTATAAAAAAGAAAACAAGCATCGCATCCAAAGACTTCCCGCGCACGTCGCCTCTCCCCATCGGAAGCGTAGTTTCGCCGACCAGCCTCCTCGCATTGGCCGCCGAGCAAGCCCTGGAAAGATCTGGAAGGAAAGGGGCGTGGTGATGCAGAGTTGCGTCACGTGTCGCAGACGGCTCTCGAAATGTCTCGCCCTTTCCCCAGCCTTGACTGTGCATCGCGCTGCCGAAACGATGAGAATTTTCTGGCATCTAGCGCGAAAGGTATTTAAGCGAGCAGTGAAGAAGGAAGATCAGGAAAAGGAGGAAGTTTGCCCCAGTGTCCGTAGGGTAATTTCGCCGTGTCGGCGAAGGTTTTGTCCGCAGTGACAAAGCAGGAGACGAAGACAGTTTACGCCGGCGTGCGTAGGCAAGAGATGAAGGAAGTTTTGCGCAAGTGTGCGTAGGGTCACTCCGCCGTGTTGTCGAATGCATTTGTCGTCAGTGACAAAGCAGGTAATGAAGAGGGTTTCCGCCTGACGGGTGAAGGATAGTGCTACCAGCAGACGAAAAGTGTGAGACTGCCGCCAGATAGCAAAGACGCGTCCTGCAAACACAACGCGTGTGAAGCCGACGTGTTACCGGCGACGAAACTTGGTGCTTGGAGAGTGGCCAATTGAAGACGGGAGGTTTCCTGGCAGAGAAACTTCAGGGGCAATGGATCGACAACAGCGCTGGGCTTTGAGTAAGTGATTCTTGAAAGATTATCATTCAAACTGTGCTCCATGGACTTTGGAGTGAATAAGTTTTCGAACTCTTTAGTCTTTAGGTGTCTTGGTTGGTCAGTGCATGTGATTGCATTATAGCGTGTATTGTTGTTTGTGTCCGCTGTTTCGAGACTAGCTGATTGTACTGTGTAGCACGTTGTTTGATTGGTGACATATCGTATTCAACTATTTTCGAGTGTGCATATTTGTGTATCGTCTGATCTGCCATATTTGATAATACAATTTTGTTTTGTTTATCAAATCTGGGCTCTGACTTGGGCCACAGCCGGCGTCCGCTTGCGCACCAAAAAAATAACCACTTCTAAATTGTCCGCGCTTGCGTGGCGGAGATCGGAGGGCCGATACTTCTGCCTTCGGAATTAGCCCGGCGATCGCCTCCCTAATTAACGGGACCTGTGACAACCTTAAACTATCTCTCAGACGAAAGCACAGAGACTGCTGGCAGAGCAAGTGGTATAGACACACACAAAAAAACTACATGTTAATAAGCCACACTTTGTTAATTGGCCGCCAGTATCGAAATCACGTCGTCCGGAGGTAATACTGACAAGGCTCAGGATAAGACAAACATACATGACACACACATGTCTTTTGTCTGGTGGCGATCCATCATTGTGCGACAGATGTGGTAAAGCACTAACAGTTCTTTACATTCTAATCTAGTGGGAACAATTAGACACTCTAAAAAGACAACACTTTCCATTACGCTGACGACAACATATGCCATTACACCTTAAAATGTTCGTCGGTAGTGAACCGCTTTACACTCATGAATCGTTGCTAGCTTTTTTAAGAAATGCCCGCTTCTACCAAGTAACATACCCAGGCATTGCGTAGCGCGACCTCTCAAGAGAGCTTGCTGCTGTGGTGGCTACATTCAAAAGCACTTGCCTCGTGGCCCTTTGACACAAGGGCGCTGATGAGGCACTTGTGCTAGTTCAAATATCTTTACACACGCTTATGTTATCAGAACCTTTCGTCACCCATTTTTACAATACAATTCACATCAATGATATATTTTATTACTTCTATGTTTTACCTATTTTAGCACGAGAAATTTTAAGGTGCCTATAAAGCGACACGGCATATTCATTGTTCACAACTTGTGTTATGACCTGGCGGTCTTTGGCCATCAAATGGCCCTTGCGCCACAAAACATCACACATCATAAGATATAAATAGCTTGCCGTTTGAATGTTGAAGCAGGTAGCCCTCGGTGGCTCAGCCGTTAACGCTGACGCGGAAGTCCCATATTTTATTCCGCGCGCCGCAGTATTTTATCTTAATTTCTCTCGCTTTTTTGCCTTCACACACACACACGCACACACACACACACACACACATATATATATATATATATATATATATATATATATATATATATATGAGATATAACAGACAGTAATGCCAAGGAATGTATAAGGGAAGTTATTAAAACCAATGAAATGTAAATAAGAAGAAAGAAAAGTCGGTGAAAAAATAACCAGCCGTGAGCAGGAATCGAACCTACGACCTTCGAATAACGCGTTCTATGCTCTAGCCACTCCTACTTTTAAATTCACATATAAACCCAAAAAAGTGGATGGAGGGAAGGCCGCTGTGATAGATAAGTGCTTTAACCTCTTTTGCAAAATATATCCTTAGGCAGGCTTGATGCGATGAAAGGTATCTCGGTTATATGAGTAATAAAACGTTTTACAAAGGACCAACCAGGTGACAGAGATGTGATTGCGTAACGAGTGGATGATCGAATGCTCAAACTCACATTACGAAAATCATCAGGTGTAGTTATTTATCGTCGTCAGCCACAATATTAAAAATTGGCACCAATTTCCTCACAATTGTGTCGCGGGTCCCTCGCTTCTCCAAACAAGGAAAACAACAGCATAGCGGATACATTTTTACTAGAGAGCAAATATGACGACTTATGGCGTAGTGGTACCCTGCAAGTAGGATTGTAGCAGTTACCCAATGAGTGGTAAAAAAGGCTCTGAAAGTTCACTCTTCCAGCTTTCACTGTGACTGTGCTGCGCAGGCCTGGCGGTATAAAAATAAATGTTTTGGTGAAATTTCCTTATTATTACGCTTAGGTCAGACTACAAACTGTGTCTGTAGTTTTATACTTGACAAAAAAATTGGCGAGGTAATGCATTTATTAGCCCAAGCGCTCATTGATTCATGGCTTTGGGTACTTTTGTTTTAACGGTTTTAAATTTGTGGTAGTGGTAATGCTTTATCACAATTTTCGTTCAATCTCCTAAATACTAGGGTATATGCTGCATTGGCACTATATTCGCTTTACACACTTTTCAAGTAAGTATCAGGCACAATGTTGTAGCATGATCCGTAACCTTTTTAAACGTACAGTCTTATTGTGCTAGCTGCCGCCATAACACATAAATGCCAAGCATTGGCTGAAAATCGCCTAAATACAGAAAAAAAGTGCACACTCTAAATTGCTGTAATTATGATTCGAGATGCGGATGTCGAGCAGCGAGCAGACTAGCAGCATTAAAGGTTATTCTAAAGAGCGCGTTGATGTCGTTTGTGCATCCGTGATCACCATGTCTCTGACATAGTAGTAATCACACATCTTATCTCCGTTGTTGTCATCAAAAATTGAAAGCTGATAGCTAGAAGAAAACCTGAAAAGTAGAGTCACCAGAAAACATTTAAATAACGTTTTTTTCTCTAGTTGTAGTCTATAAATATGACTGCAGAAATAGTTTTTCAATTAGCATTACTAACTAAAATGCTTGAGCAATCTGCTAACTGATTCGTCACAAGCAACGATTGGCTTCACTCGCTAGCTACTCTGTATGGTTGATTACCAATTTACGCACAGCCAGGTGTTCTTTACTTATGACATGGTTGAGAGGCCCCTGGGAAACCTGATGTGACAAGCCAATGAGGAATCGATAGTAACAGGGCTTAAGAACCTGTTTGTGTTCAACTCTTAAAGCGCAAGCCTAAGTTGAATGACGACACGAGGATTGTACAGAAAACAATGATGCACGAATTTCTACAATGTATAGTGAAGGCGTTACAGTATTTCACAAAACGGCTTAACTTCTGCTTGTTCGTTTTTTCATTTATTGAAGTGTGTCATGGCAATGCTGGCGATGCACAACTACGCTCTACTCTGTATTTATTGAAGTTAGGAATGTGATATTAACAGTAATATTGCTACATGCGTGCATAGTGATAGTGTAGGTGTCGACGCGCGTGCGTGCCTTACGAGGAAGACAAAGGGTTGTCTTCGCTCGATCTCTGGTCAACCGGTCGCGCCGTTACCGCCGGTTTAAATACATCTAATGCCCAACCTCGTCGATACGGCGTCACTTCTTTCTCGTAACACATTTGGTGGAGGTGGAACGTTCCCCGTTTTCACCACAGAGCTTCGCAGTGGCCGCATCGTTCATTTTCCGGCCATGGCTACCAATGCCAACGCGTCAGCGCTTCCACCTGTAGCTCCAGCCACTACATACCTGACGATGCCCTACCCCAGTGATCCCGGTACACTCTGCGCACAACCTGGGCTTGACGTTAAATACTGGTTCCGTATGAACGAGCGTGTTAGCAAGACACACTAATGATACCCTACCATAATGATCGCCAACATAATATTTTACTTGTACGGCACCCCACGTGTTTGGTTCGAGCCCATGAGACCGAGATAAACAGCTGGAATATCTTCAAGGAGCGACTACGCGACCTCTTTGAGGACCCGTCCGGTCACCAAACGGAAGCGCGAAAAGAACTTGTCACTCGTTCGAAGTCCTCAACTGAGTCGTATGTTTCGTACTTACAGGACGTGCTCGAGTTGTGCCGAAAAGTGGGCGAGCAAATGACAGAGAGTGACAAGGTGGGCCACATACTTAAGGGCATCCCGGATGACGGCTTCAACTTGCACGTGTACCGAAACGCCACGACTTATATTATAAAGGAATCCCGCCGCTTCGAAATGGCCAAAAGCCGCCGTGTTCTGCCTCAATTTAGACGGCTACAAACACGGCTGTTATATCAACCTGCACTGATCTCGGTGCCGCACCACCCATGCAGGACAGCGTGACAGGTATAAATCGACGGGAGCTTGAGGCGTCAAGTCCGGCACCATTTTGTCCACTTCCACTCTACCATGGAGGCACACAAACGCCTCTGGCGGTCTCCGTTATTCAAGCCGTCGTGAGGCAGGAAATTGCGAAACTCGATTTTCCTGCGGCCTGCTCTCTCTTCCGACCAATCTCTAGACCAATGACACTATATGAACCACGCCATGACTCACATTTTCTTCCGCGATGCCGCAATCAGACGGAATGGAGAACTGCAGACGACAAACCGATCTGCTCACACTGCTATCGAGTTAGGCCATATCTTCCGCTACTACCGCAGTAGCTTCGACGCCCTCAAACTGGAGCCCATTTTTCCTGTTCTCGCCCATATGAGGACTGCCGTCGGTATTCGCCCACTCATATGTACCCTTCTTCCGACGTCCCTAACAGCCGCTTCATCACTCGTTCGCCGTCACCTTAACACCGCCGTTTCCCTTCACCCCAACGACGCTGCTATACGTCACTGGTAAACTACGGACCCTCCCAGACGGCTACACCATGCAGCTCTGGGTGGTAGTGCTGCATCAATTGCGAGTGATCCAAACCCTCCGTTGACACTCCCCACTAATACGAACTTGACTGAGGTGTATGTGGACGGTATTTCTTTGACAGCGTTAGTTGATACCGGAGCTCAAGTCTTCATAATGATTGCTCATCTGTGTCGTCTACTGGAGAAAGTCCTCACGCCTTCAGCGACTAAAGCCCTCCGTGCAGCTGATGATGAATTTGTGGCCATCACTAGAAGATATACCGCTCGTGTTAGCATTGTCGGCCGTCATATCTCCGTTTTATTTACGGTGCTTTGTAATTGCCCTCACGGCCTAATCTTCGGCATGGACTTCCCATCGACGCATTCTGGCCTGATCGTTTGTGCCTCGGGTACTCTCTACCTATTATTTCCTCTTCCCCCGGATTCTCACCCTGAACTCCTAACAGCCTGTGCACCACTGGCTTCATCCGGATATCGCATAAAGCTCTCACATTCGTTGAATCGGCAACACCCTTTCTCATGCTTAACGGTGATTATATCGTGACGCCGGTTCCATGATGTTCTCCTGGCGCGTGACATTACTGTTCCATACTCCGTCGTTACCATGGTCTCTAACCGAACATATTTACCTGTTATCAATTTCGGATTTATAAAACAAGCGCTACCCCAAGAAATTTCGCTCACCGCGCTAGACCCTTATTGACGACCACATCACCTGTTTTACGGCAGATGTATGTCCCAATCACACACGTCACTCGCAGGATGCCACCTGTCTCGATGCGAACTTACGCTCCATGATAGCCCCAGACCGGACCTCATACCTGAGAAGTCAGCCGCGCTATGCCACCTTCTGGCTTCATACCGCGCACATATTCGACATAGACTGCCGTTCACTTGGCCAGACTTTACTTGTCAAGCACCGCTATAATACATGTGATTCTCATCCCAATCATCGGCAACCATACCAGGTGTTTGCCACCGAGCGTAAAGTAATTCAACTAGAGGTCACCAAGATGCTGGCCAAAGAATTATTGAACCCTCTTTGAGCCCTTGGACGTCCACCATTGTGCTCGTTAAAAAAAAGAGGGTACGTGGTGCTTTAGCGTAGATTACCACCATCTAGATAGAATCACGAAAAAAGATGAAAAAGACCGAGAGAAGATAGCGTTTGCAACTCCAGATGGCCTATATCAGTACAAGGTTAGGACGTTTGGGCTATGCAACGCCCCTGCCCCGTTCGAGCGCAGGATGGACTCTCTGCTACAAGGGTTCAAATGGTCAACATTGTCTATAAAATATTATCAAACGCCGGAAGAAAAAGAAAGAAGACTGCTGCCTGGAGCGAGCGCGCACTACTTCACTTCTTCTAATAAACCGCGTATTCGTTCGAAGCAGTCCCTGGTCTCGATCGTCTCAATAATGGTGCGGTGACCAAGATACTACCTCCTCGCCGGCAAGAAAGGTCAACCTGTCACGGAGCAGCAGAAAATAAAACGGCGGAGGAGCAGAGGATCGACCTGGATCAAGCGACGAGACCACGGTGGACAGTACGAGCATCACAACGAACGATTGACAAGTAAGGAGTCATTGTTAACCGCCTCAATATGAGCAAAGAAGTGGTAACAAAGAAAAGGAAAGCGCTTCGCTCCAAGATCACGCGACTGATTAACGCAGCCGAGCAGCAAATAAATGATGGAGCTAACCGGGAGCAGCTGCTTACAACGCAGGCGCAGATTAAAGCAATAAGCGACAGTCTCAAGAGCGCGAACGAGCAAATGGAAAAGTTTTAACAGAAGACAATGCCGAAGCTGAATTCGAAAGTGTCATAGAGTACGACATGAAATTAACGACGATCTTATCTGCAATAGAAATCAGACTTCGACAACCTGAACAATTGGATTCAAGCGATAGGACAAGGCAGGTGACGCCCTCAAGTACAGGACAAGAAGCAACGGAACTAGTTAGGCTACCAAAGCTTGAAATGATAAAGTTTGGGGAAAAAACTTTGGAGTGGAACCGCTTTTGGTTTCAGTACGAGTCGGCAGTCCACATGAGACCGAACATGAGCAAGGGACAGAAGTTCAATTACTTGTTAGCATCACTAACCTGAAAACCTGCGGCTGCTATTGAAAGACTTCAGTACTCGGCAGAGGAAAATTATGATGACGCAATCAAAATACTGCAAAAAACGTTCGCCAATCGAGAACATTTCATTGAAATGCACTAGAATGAGCTATTGAGTTTAGAGAAAGTGAGGTCTGTTCAAGATACCGATGACTTAAATAGGTTAGTACAGAGAGAGAGAGAGAGGAACGAGAAATAGGGAAGGCAGGGAGGTTAACCAGATGCTAGTATCAGGTATGCTACCCTACACTGGGGTTGGGGAATAGGGTGTTGAAGGAGAAAGAGAGAGTAAAAAATAAATAAGCGAAAAACATCGTCACACACGCACACACAAAATCAGTCCACTCAGAGGCGTTCCGACAGGCCTGTAGTTCGTAAGAAGCCCAGTAGCGCTTGCACGGCTTTCTTCTGTGACGATGAGTCATGACGATGACGCAGTATACTTTCTTCTGGCAGCGGCTGGTCATCTAACCTGTTTAGTTTATTAGAAAGGTGTTGTCTTTCCAGGTTGTATTTTGGGCAGTCACACAGGATATGTCGAATTGTTTCTTCATCTCCGCAGTGTGCACAGTCGGCAGTGTTGGCCATACCTATGCGGAACGCGTACGCACGGGTAAACGCGACTCCCAACCATAGTCTGCACAGAGCAGTAGCGTCGCCTCGTCGAATTTTGTTGGAAGCTGCATGCTGAACGTTGGATCAAGGGATCGTAATCTTGCATGCGTAAAAAGAGGCTCATTCCAAAGAGCCAGGGAGCGTTGGCGAGCAAGCATGCGGAACCTCCTAGCAGCGTCCGTCCTTGAGAGAGGTATTGACTGGTCGTTGTCTTCTGTATGGGCTGAACGGGCAGCTTGATCAGCTCGTTCGTTACCGATAATTCCACAGTGGCTTGACAACCACTGAAATATAACGTGGTGCTCTTTCTCTGTTATATGGTGTAGCATTTCTGCTGTTTCAAACACCAACTGCTCGTGTGGACCACGGCGTAGATTTGACAGAAGTGACTGCAGTGCCGGCTTGCAGTCGCGGAAAATCGTCCACCGTTGCGTGCTCTGGTCGTTAATGAAACGCAGCGCAGCGCGAAGCGCTGCAAGCTCTGCTGCCGTTGTTGTGGTTGCATGAGCTGTCCTGAATTTGATGGTTGTGGCGTGCGTTGGAATAACGACCACCGCTGTTGAGCTGTTTGGCAGGACGGAGCAGTCGGTGTAGACGTGGGTGCAGTCTTGGTACTTCTCGTACAGCAGAAGTAAGGTGAGCTGCTTGACGGCTGGTATTGAGAAATCCCGTTTTTCCTGGATGCCTGGTATTGTCAGGTCGATGAATGGCTGTTTGAGGCACCATGGAGGAATTGAAGGTCTCACTGAGGGCGTAAAACCAGTTGGTAGGGAGTCACCATGTGTAGTTATTGTTCGACAAAATGACGTATGAGGTCTACCCACTGGCAGAGAGGCTAGGTGGTGATGGGGAGTCTGGCCCACATGCCTTATGTGTGTTCTCAAAGCTTCAATTTCAATATGGGTCTGCACGAGGTGGTCTTTGGCTATAGCTATAGTCGCCATTGTTGAGGCACCCTGAGGCAGACCTAGACATATTCGAAGCGCCTGTGCTTGAACGCTTTGTATCATGCGTCGACTTGTTTTGCTGGCGTTTGATAATGCAGGCAGACTGTATCGTAAAAAGCCAAGGAAAAGCACCCTATACAGTCGTAACAGAGGATTAGGCTGCATTCCCCAAGTCTTTCCAGCGAGAAACTTGAAAAGATGGCATATGCCTGTCAATCGCTTTTTCAAATACGACACATGAGGGCTCCATGATATGTCTCTGTCGACTATGACACCCAGAAATTTGTGAGAGTGACGATACGGTATATTTTGACCGTTAATTGAAACTCTGTAATTCGACATGGGTTTGCGCGTAAATGCCAGAAGAGCGTACTTTCCGGAGGAATATTCCAGGCCTCGATTGCGTAGATACAAAGTAGTTGCAGTAGCAGCTCTCTGTATTTTCGCTCGTAACTGCAGGCGAGTTACCGCAGATGTCCAGATGCAGATGTCATTAGCGTATGTTTATAGATGAATATTGTTTGGTAGGTGCGTATGGAGAGCGATTAGTGTTATATTGAATAGCACACGGCTCAGTACACCACCCTGAGGGACGCCTCGACAATTGAAATGTATAGACGTGTTCCCGGTCTCTGTACTCACAAAATAAGATCGCATTTGGAGATAACTGCGTATCCACTTAAACATTCGGCCACCCACTCCAATCTCTTCTAGTGCGGTAAGGACGGCTTCATGTGTAACGTTATCATAGGCTCCTTTGACGTCAAGGAACAGAGAGGCGCAAAGACGCTTATGGCCTTTCTCGTGTTCAACGTACGTGATTAGGTCGATGACGCTATCGATCGATGATCGACCATGTCAAAAGCCAGCCATGGCATTTGGGTAGATCTCATGATACTCCAAGCGCCACTCGAGTCGGCCTAGAATCATTCTCTCCATCACTTTACCCACGCAACTAGCCAATGCGATCGGGCGATAGGAGGAGAGTTCCAATGGTGATTTGCCAGGTTTTAGTAATGGTACTAGACGACTAGTTTTCCAACTTAAGGGGACAGTGCCCTCTAGCCAACAATCATTAAATAGCTGAAGTAGAGCTATTCTCGCGCGCTTACCCAGATGACACAGGGCTCTGTAGGAGATTCCGTCAGGTCCTGGTGCGGAGGTCTGTTTGCATGAAGCAAGTGCTGCTTTGAGCTCCTGAATGGTGAACGGGAAGTCCATACAGGAGTCACGTGATGGCAGACAACTGCTCGAAAGGAGTGAGCTGCTGATGGCTGTAGTTTGCCCTGATAATCCGGCACAGAACTCTTCAGCAACTTCCACATATGGTCGATTTTGGTGAAGGGCTAAGGCCTTGAATGGTGACTTCTGAATGGGCGATGACCGCAAACCTCTAACCGTCCTCCATATCTGCGATAAAGGCTTACGAGGGTCAAGTGACTCGCAGAAAGTAATCCAGCGTTGGAATTCTAGCTTGTCCAACTGACGTTTGATCTTCTGCATACGTCTAGCAGTCCGTAAATCTTCTATGTCCTTCGTGCGCTGGTACCTTCTTTCAGCTCGTCGTCGCAAGGCTCGAAGCCGCTACAGCTCTATGTCGATGTCCATGATTCTTACAGGGCGTGGGATCGTACACACAGTCTCTTTTACAGTGCTCTTAATGGCCTCTTGTAAATCGAACATGTGTTCTTGGCATTGGTCTTCCATACGGGACTGAAATTTTTTCCAGTCCACTCTTTTAACGATGTCGCGCACTTTAGGAGGCGACAATCCTCTGATCTTGACGTATGTTGGAATGTGATAACTCCCGTGCATTTCTATATCCGTGAATCATTCAGTATGTTTCACTAGGCTTCGCGAAACAAAAGCCAAGTCGAGACAGCTACTGTATGTGGAGCCACGTAAAAATGTAGGACTGCCATCATTCAGTAACCAAAGTTGGTTGTCGGAGGCAAAAGACACCAAGTTTCTGCCCTTCATGTTGGTATTCTCACTTCCCCATAATGTATGATGAGCGTTAAAATCCCCAATGATAACACACGGGTCAGGACTTAACGCTATGATGTCTCGTAATCTTTTTTGATCGAAACGGCTTGATGGTGATAAGTATGCGCCAACCACAGTGATGTTGAGCCTCCTCTTTTTCACTCTTAAGCATACGTATTGGTTACAGTCATGAGGTGGTACAGGTTGAAGGATGTAAGTGAGGTCTCGGCGAATGTACACCAGAACCTTGCTGCTTTCAGTAACAGTAGACGACATAAAAGGTTCGGATCCCGAGAGTCGTATTGCACTCGATAAGTTCGGCTCACAAATGACGATTACGGGAAACATATTGACGTACACAAATCGACGAAAGTCATCAATGCGCGATCTCAGTCCCCTGGCATTCCACTGCAGTATTGCTGCTTTACGAACCTCATCCCGGAAAGACAGTGGTGGGTTAGCCATGGTCTACTCTAGGGCTGCTAGCACTGGACTAACAGCATCCAGTACATGAAGGGCACTTTTGGCTGACGGTGTATTCATGTCGCTTAACAACATGCGAATGGTGTCCACTGATGATCTTAGCATCACCATCACGCGGTGATCTGGCTTCCCGGCCATTGCATCATTTTGTGCTTGCTCTTGAGGCGGCTTCTGTTGAGGCTCGACAGGTCGTGTAGGCGGCTTCTGTCGAGGCTCATCAGATCGTCTAGGCTGAAGGGGTGGCCATTCCTTTGGAGAGAGAGATCTTCCAGCATCTTCTCTTTCAGCGCAGATGTTTGCCGTGATAGGAGCCGCGCCTGTCGATTTCCCTTAAGTTTCTGACTTTCTCGTCAAATTATGCACTCTCCTTCGTGAGGACCTTCGACGATGACGGCGCCTTCACCTTACTTCTTGCGCAGCTTCTCTGTGAGTACAGAGAATGCAAGTTAACATATTGGCACTCAAGTCACTAAAAGTGGAAACCGAAAGCTATGCGCCGATGTTGTTACCGGTATTGAAAAGAGCAATTCTACCAGAATTATCAGTGCAGTTCAAGTAAAGATAGGCTATGAGAAATAGCTCAATTTCAGAAAACGGCGAGCAAAACAACGCAACGGGAAAAGCGTGCGAGGAAAAGCTGGACAGGCCTATGTTATTCTTAAGAGGGCAAGCGGCTTTTCGTGAAGAAACACAACGTGAACAAGAGAGGATAACTGCAAAACCAAGAGAGAACCACGGAAAGATGCGCACAACTTCAAGCTTCTATAGCTCAGCGGACAGAATATGCTTAATCTGCAAGCGGAAAACCCACGCAACCGAAAACTGTCGTAGGAGCATTCCAATGGATGAAAAGAAAGCTATGCTTACCGAAAATACAGCATGATTCAGATGCACGCGACCAAATTACACTGCACGCATTTGCAAGGCCCAAGTAAAATGCAGGCAATGCAAGGGACGACATGCCACGTCAGTAAGTTGAACCGTGATGCAGAAAGCAAAAGCAGACCCTGGTCTCAATCGTCTTAATAATGGTGCCGTGACCAGGAGTCAAACCTGGGTTATTGCGGTCGAACCTGTGCGAAGGAGACAAGCTCTTGTTATTCCGTCTCGCCAAGGGCAGAGATGGTCTCAACAGCGCAAGCCGAAGCGACGACGTCTACGCAACACGCAACCGAAAATACTAAGCATAAGTTTGTGCTTTTGCAGACGGCTGTAACGTGCGTAGAAAGAAACATGTGGCCGACATTGCCGTTTGTTATTAGACAGTGGAAGTCAACGTTCATTTATTGAAGCGGGATTAGCGAAAGAAATAGGTGCGAAGGTGTTGCGACAGGGAAGGCTGGCGATTGGTTCATTTGGAGAAGACGAAAAGGTCAAACTAATAAACGTGGTGCAAGTGACAGTAGGATCAAGAGAAACAAGCACAACAGAGATTGAAGCGTTACAAGTCGACGTCATCTCGCAGAGTTGTATACCCACTCCAACTAAGAAACTCAGCGAGAAAATTAAACAGCTAAATATGCAAGTGGCTGATCACAGGACCAAGACGACTGCAAAAAATTCTGTGGAACTACTGATGGGCTCAGACTATTAATGGGAATTCTTTACTGGTAGAACTCAAAGAATCGAGGACAGACTGATGGCTGTAGAAACTATACTGGGATGGGTACTGCAAGAGCCGTCAGAGCAAAGCAAAGCAAAACTAACACATAATCAAGCAGTGATGGTTCTGAAGGTCGAAGCTGCGGAGGCATAACTCCAGCAAGAGCTACAGAAGCTCTGGAGCCTGGAGTTAATGGGGATCACAAGAAATAGTTTGGATAACACTGGAAATGAAGTGGCCGAAGAATTCGAGCGCAAGATTGTACAACAAAACGGTCGATATCAAGTCAGCTTGCCATGGAAACAGGACGTAAACTTGGAAAGCAATAAGGAAAATGCGATAAAAAGACTACAGCAACTGACTAAAAGGCTGCAAAAAAATGAAGACATGCTGTATCGCTACGACAAAGCTATATCAGAGTATATGGCATTAGGAGTCGCAGAGTAAGTCCAAGAGCCATCAGAACAGCCAAATGCACTTTAATACTACATGCCACATCATGCGATCATTAGAGAGGACCGAGCCACAACAAAGGTTCGAGTAGTGTTTGACGCCCCATCACATTCTCGAAAAGGCATGTCTCTAAACGAGAACCTAGAGGAAAGACCCAATTTAAAAGAGGAAATGCTATCGCTGGTCATTAATTTCTGAAAAGAAAAGGGGGCGTTAGTTGGAGATGTTGAAAAGGCATTTCTACAAATCTCTATACATGAAGAGGATAGATATGCAATGAGATTTCTTTGGTGGAAGCATGACGCTGAAGGAAGGTAATGAAAGAAGTTCAAACATGGCACATGACCAGAGTAACGTTCGGAACAACACCAAGCACGTTTATACTGGCAGATACAATTAAACACCATTTGAAACAAGTGGAAGACCAGTTTCCTGATACGACAAGGACACTGCAGAAAGCGATCTACGTGGATGATGTCATTTTGGGAGCAGCAACGCTTGATGAAACAGTTAAGTTGTACAAAGAGGCAAAGCAAGAGTTCAAAGAGGCAGCGATGAATTTGAGAAAATGGACATCCAATGAAGAGCGATTAAACAAAATAATTGATGAGAACGAAACGGACGATTCTCACATAAATATTTGATCTAGAGGATTTACAATGCTTCTTGGCTTGATATGAAAACACTCAAAGGACATGACTTGCTTCCCTATAGAAAAGTGGAATTTATCAACAGGTACAACGTACTTGACAAAAAGGGCTCTGTTACAAACCACAGCGAAGATGTTTGACCCACTCGCTTTGTTGTCGCCATTCACAGTACGCGCGAAAATAGGACTGCAGAGACTGTGGAAATCGAACGCCACGTGGGACGACCAGCTCTTTAAAGATGAGTGCGATAAATTGAAGAACGTTATGTCTGAAGCGGAGGACTTTCGAGTTCTAGAAATCCAACGATGCTACGCAAGCAAGGATCAACCAGTACAAGCATATAAGCTGCATGTATTTGCCGACGGGAGCTCATTAGCATACGGAGCGGCAGCATACTTGATAGCAGTATATGACGATGAAAGCAAAGAATACAGGCTGGTAAGTGCAAAAAGCCGCGTAGCTCCAATTAAAGATCTGACATTGGCGCGACTTGAACTGATGGCAGCGGTGGTAGCATCAAGATTATGTGACTACATCAAAGGTAACTTCAACGAAAGAATTCAGGAAATACACTGCTGGACGAACTCGATGATTAGCTTCACTGGATCAAGGGAACAAGCAAAAGGGGTTCCTTCGTTGCCAACAGAATCGCAGAAATTAGAGAAAGAACACTTCAAGCAAGCTGGTCATTCGTTCAAAGTGACGACAACCCTGCTGACCCACTTACACGAGGAATAAGCGCGAAGGCATTGATAACGTCAAAGTTATGGTGGAAGGGTCCCGAATGGATAACATCACTGGAAAAGAACTTAGTAAGCATAATTGGCACATATACAGACGTGGAAGACCAGCATAAAACACAATGTCACCAATACATGGAAAGAGCCGAAATTGAGCCAATCTTGGAAATCGAAAGGTATTCATCATACGGACGGCTTATAAGAGTGACAGCATGGGTGTTCAGATTCATAAACAACACAAAAAAGGAAAATCACAAAGGGCCGTTGACAGGAAAAGAGGTAACAAATGCAGAGAAATACTGGATAAGACAGACCCGAATATCACTGAGACAAACAAAGCGTGAGGCCTATTCAAACAATCGATCATTTGAAATTAATGGACACGAAGTCTACCTTGATGAAGATGGAATCATCAGAGAGAAAGGACGATAGCAGTGCAGCCAAAAATTCAACAAGCACGTAATAGTAATTCCAAAGGATGAGCATTTCACGGAACTGCTAATACGTCACGTGCATAAAATGGTATCACACGGAGGAGTTCAAGTGACGCTAGCGCAACTTCGAACTAAGTTCTGGACATTGCAGGGTAGACAAGCAGTGAAAACAGTTCTAAACAAATGTGTCGTCTGCAAGAGGCATAACTCCAGACTGGCGACTCAAGACATACCTCCACTTCTATCAGACAGAGTCACTGAAGCAGAGCAATTCAAAGTTACAAGAGTTGACTTCACAGGACCTCTTTACACAAAGGACAAGTACTAGATTGTGAAGCAATATGTACTGATATTCACCGGCGCGGTAACAAGAGGAGTACACTTGGAAGTTACCAACGATATGTCATCGTCAAGTTTTCTACAAGCATTCCGACGATTTACAGCTCGACAGGGAATACCAGCAGTAATATACTCGGACAACACCAAAACATTTATAAAAGCTGTAAAGGAAATCAACAGAATGCTCGAAATAATTAAAAACGAGGTCTTAAAGAAATTCTGCAGTGGCCAACAAATTCAATGGAAAACAATAGCTGAGTGTGCGCCATGGTGGGGAGGATTTTGCGAGCGCCTCAAAATAAGCTTGAAGACGTCGATGCGAAAAATAATATCGAAAAGCACAGCTTCGGTAGAGGACCTACGCACTATTGTAGCAGAAGTTGAAGGAACACTCAACAATCGACCATTGACTTACGTATATGGAGAACCTGACGAGCCAATGCCACTAACGCTGGCAGACATCATAGGTGGACAGCGACAGCTTCAAGACGGACAAACAAGACTGTACAATGGTGACATTGAAGATGCATGGCGACGCAGATGCAAACTCGTGCGCGCTTGGTGGAAAAGATGGCATGAAGAATATTTCAAGGAAATAGGAGCTACGGTCCAAGCCAAGACACGGCAAGCAAAACCACTCTCACAGGATTCCATCGTGTTGGTTGAGGACAAGGCTCCAAGAAGATTTGAAAAATGTGCCGGATTGATAAACTCTACCCTGGTCGAGACGGAATAACAAGAGCTTCTCTCCTTCGCACAGGCAAAAAAGAGCTTCTAAGAAGATCGGTGAACCACATATACCCAATGGAAGCTTGTTTCAAATAGCCCGCGAGAGCTTATCACATTTCAACTTGGGCGGGTGGGAGCCTATAAAATATCATCCTCAAACGCCGGAAGAAGAAGAAAGAAGACTGCTGCCTGGAGCGAGCGAGCGCTACTTCACTTCTTCTAATAAACCGTATTCGTTCGAAGCAGTCCCTGGTCTCGATCGTCTCAATAATGTCTTTCTTATTTTGACGATGTCATTGTATATTTCCCAACATTTGAGACCCACCTGCAGCGTTCGTCAGCTATTTTCGACATATTCCGCACTGCAGGCCTTCAATTACACTCGTCGAAGTGCCAGTTTGGACGCCGGCAAATTACGGTGTTGGGCTACCTTGTCGACGCATCTGGTGTGCAGCCGGACCCGGAAAAAATTCGTTCATTCACCAGTTATCCTGTACCCCGGTCAGTCAAAGTCGTCCGGAGTTTTGTTAGACTTTGATCATACTTTAGAAGGTTTGTGAAAGGCTTTACAACCATCGCTCGATCCCTCACTAAGCTTCTGAAGAAAGACATCGCGTTTACGTGGGATACCAACCAAGCTGCTGCTTTTTTCAACTAATCACGCTTCTGACAACTCCACCTATATTGGCTCACTTTGATCCATCCACTCCCACGAAAGTCCGAACCGATGCTAGTGGTCACGGGATCGGAGCCATCCTAGCCCAACGCCAACGGCGACACGACCGAGTTGTCGCCTACGCTAGCCGCCTGCTCACAGCTGTCGAGCGCAAATATTCCACTACAGAGCGTGAGTGTCTCGCTCTTGTTTGAGTAGTCTCAATGTCCCACCCATATTTATAAGGCACAAATTTCTCTGTAATAACTGACCATAATGCGCTATGATGGCTTACGTCATTGAAGGATTTTACTGGTCGGCTTGGGCGCTGGGTTCTGTGACTGCATTAGTATACCTACACGGCGACGTACAAGTCATGACGCCTACATCAGGACGCAGACTGGGTGTCCCACTACCCGGTTGCTGAGTCGATCACTATGCCTGACGCCGACACCGAGCCTTGCGTCTTTTACCTTTCGCAAATGGCATGCATCGGTGACGAGCAGCGCCATGATGCGCCCTTGCTTGCTGTCATTGAACACCTCGAATCACCGTCTTCTAATCAGTCCCATCGCTCAATTGTGCTCCACGGTGGTGTATTACACCGCCAAAGTTTTGAGCTGGATGGACCGGCCCTGCTGCTTGTCATTCCAGAACGCCTGTGCTCGGAAATTCTACATGAACTTCATGACCTTCCGACTGCTGGTCTCCTTGGTGTGTCACGCAGTTACGACCGAATGCGCCGACGCTTCTTTTGGCCAGGGCTCTCACGCTCTGTCGGAAGATACGTTGCCGCTTGTGAGAAATGTCAGCGCCGCAAAACATCATGGACACTTTCCGCCGGACGCCTTAAATCACTTGACATACCCTCAGAAGCATTCTTCAGCATTGGCTTGGACCTACTTGGCCGGCCTTTTTCCTTGTCTTCCTCAGGTAACAGGTGGATAGCCGTGGGCACCGACTACGCCACGCGTTATGCCATCACACGAGCTCTTCCTACAAGCTGCGCCACAGATGTCGCTGGCTTCCTCCTTAAGGACGTGATTCTGCAGCACGGAACCCCATGGCAGCTCCTCACAGACCGTGGCCGCAACTTTTTGTCGAAGGTCATAGCTGACATCTAACAGCCCTGCCAAACGAGACACAAGCTGACTACGCCATACCAATCGCAAACCAAGGGAGCGTCTAAATCGAACTCTTACAGACATGCTCGCTCAGTATGTTTCTACCAACCACATCGAGTGGGATATCGTGTTGCCGAACGTCACATTTGCCTACAATTCTTCGCGCCATGGTACATTCCGGTTACTCTACATTTTTACTTCTGTTTAGGCAGAGAACCAAGATTGCCTATAGACACCATCATACCGTTCCCTGCAGTACCAACCAGTGAATATGCCATAGACGCTATCACTCGGGCCGCTCACGCACGCGAGATCACCCGTACTCGCCTTCAGTCCCCCAAGAGAAGCAACGGCGTATGTATGAGCAACAATACCGCGACGTACACTTTCCACCCGGTTTTTGTCCTGCTCTGGTCCCCGAGCCGTCAAGTTGGCTTGTCAGAAAAACTGCTTAGTCGCAACATAGGTCCATACCGAGTCCTTCGTGTGGTTACTTCTGTAACATATGAAATCGGTCCTGCCACCCCGTCGCCTTCATGTGCCCAACAGACTATCATATTGTACATGTTGCGCGCTTGAAGCCCTACCTCTCTCATAGTGATGTTGACGTTTAGATGCACCAAGACGACGCCTATGCCACCGGGGGTTATGCTACATGCATGCATATTGGTAATATAGGGGGCGCCACGCGTGTGTGCCTTACGAGGAAGGCGAAGGGTGGCTCCGGTCGATCGCTGGTGAACCGGTCGCGCCATTACCGCTGCTTTTAAATACATCTAATACACAGCCTCGTCGATACGGCGTCTCTTTTTTTCCGTAACAATATGTTGGGATTAACGCCTATCATAAGAGACGACGTAGTGGAGGGCTCCGAAAGTTTGGACCAACTGAGGTACTTTAACAAGCACCGAATCTGAGCCCACGGGACTACAGCATTTTCGTCTCTATCGATAATGCAACAGCCGAGCCGGGATTCGGTCCCATGAGCTCTGGGTCAGCAGCCGAGTCACGAGACTATGCCTAAAGTCCAAACCTTGCGGTGCACGCTCGCATTCCAGCTGAGTGGAGTACTGTTGGCGATTGTCCGATTTGCTGCAACTGCCACTGTAATGGACACGTTGCCCGCCATTGTAACTCTCAGGTGTATTGGCATCAGGCATCCTATGAGTACAACCATCGCCAAAAAAGGGATAATGGACGTTTTCAAGCTTCCCGGGAATCAGCCCCGGCTATTCATAAATCCATTCCTTCCATGCCGTATTGTCGTCATTCACCATCTCCGCATGCTCGCTCATTGTGTTGCTCGCCCCTATTTGGCCATCCAACATAGCCGACTGAAAACCTGCTGTGAGAAAACTAGATGATGCTGCATTGAACACTTCCTCGCCAAATCATCTGACAATGTGGCCAGCCTGACGTAACCTTGTTGACGTTGAAGTAGACGACACATCCGCTGTTGCACTTTTGGACGAAGGGGCTCACATATCAGTCATGAATTCGGAGGTTCGTTTCCATATTTGAAAAGTTTTAATGCCACCCACAGTACCACTCATTCAGTTCACTGACGGTGAAACGTTTCCCTTGATTAGAATGTGCTCCACTTGTAAAAGTGTTGACGATCGCTCCACGGCCGTACAAGTTGCTGTGATCAAAAAATGCTCCAGTGAACTTATCCTCGGCATGAACTTTTTATCCACCCACACTTCCCTTATTGATTTTAGAACCACCGTGTTTCAGCATAGTTTACGGTGTTACCATGACCACCCAACATCAGCTCAACCAGCTCTGTGTTCTGTAGATAATGTTCGCCCAGCACCTCTAGCCATTACCTAAGTGAACATGAAGTCTGTCTCTTCCAATCCCGATGGTGCTGGTTACTTGTTGACACCTATTGCTGACGTCTTGCAGGCCAGAAATGTGTCCGTGCCTCAAACAATTCAACATCACGGGAAATGCAGCATGTCTTTTGATCCTAACCTTCAGCTGGTACGCACAAGATATACCATGGAGATGGCATGACTTTGCCAAAATGTCTTCTAAAGATGCTGCTATTTCGTCGTTTATTGCCGACGCTCGTTCGGCCTCAACTCTATTCTCCTCGCACAGCACAGCGGATGCCAACGTCGAGAAGATGATCGCCCTTGGTTTCCTTCTAGCGAAGACAGCTCATATCCAGTGCCTGCTGAATTTCTACCATGACATGTTTGGTTTTTATGACCGCCTTTTGGGTCAAACCTCCTTCGTAACTTACACTATCAACACTGGAGACGTCAGCCCCATCCGACGGGGTCTTTAGCACGTGTATCATGCTTAGCGACAAGTTATCTAGCATAACGTTTAAAATATGCGCACAAAAACGTCCTCGAACCATCCTTCTGCTCATGGGCATCGCCGATCTTGCTAGTCAAGAACGACAGCAGCGGGCGCTTCTACGCAGGCTACCGTCGCCTAAAGAAAGTAGAGAAAGAAAGAGAGAGCGAGAGAGAAAACTTTATTTGTGCATAACGTGGAGCATTCCAAATGGTCGGGTTCTATTTCAGAGCTCCGCTGGCCCTATCCATCATCTCTACCCGTTGGACCAGCCAGTGCTGATCAACAATAGCTGAGCTGGACAGCAGTGCCTCCCATTGTTCATCTGTGTTGTTCATGTTGTGGTGTTCTTAATTGTGATGCGTATACACCCACGTGATGTGAAACAGAGTTGGTGTGGCCCACACCACGGTAATATATCTATGTATGCTGTGGGGTAGAATACATGCAGCCTGCGTAAGTTTGCGTGAGTTTGTTTGGATTCTGCGTAATGCCACCGATTCTATTGCTGTGAGTTTTTATGTGGTGCTGGATAGAGTTTTCTATTGTCCCTGTAATACTGAAAATTTGTACCAAAGTTAGGGTCTACGGGCGTTGGATCCTCTATTGCAGTGTGGAAAGAAGCTGATTGATTTGTGAAGCCTCGAGCCGCCTCATCCGCAAACTGGTTCCTGGTGACGCCCTCTTGTCCTGGCGCCCAGATAATGTTTGAGTGTATTCAATTGGAAAGTCTTTCTGAGCTTTGGTTAGAATTCGGAAGGCCTTCATACATATTCTACCTTTTTCGTAATTCCTACAGACAGCCTTCGAATCTGTGATTATTGTCATTGAGACTTTTCGCTGCCTGCTCTCCTTGATTACCAGCGCCATCGCTATCTGCTCCGCTTCTGTCATAGAGGCTTGTGCTATCGAGGCACAACTTGTGACGTTTCCTTTTCGGTCTGTGACCACGGCCACTATATTCTTTGCATTTGCCTGATATGATGCAGCGTCAGTAAATCTCACCGTAATCAAATATTTTGTCTGTTTATCTATGTAAGCGGCTCTTGCTTTACGTCTTCTAACATGTAAAACTGGGTCCATGTTCTTCGGTAGGGGCATATCTTGTACCAGGCTCTGACTAGCTCTTCTATATGCCTGTAGTTGTTCACCGAGGATGATCCTCTGAAGAAGTTTTCCGCCTGTTGGCGTCTGTAGCAGGCGGTTATCTGGGTGGGTACTTGCGCTTCAGCCAACTCAACAAATGCATTGTGAAGTACGAGCGCTAATAGCTTCGCAGTTCAAGTGCTTTGTGGTAGCGCGGAGCCGCTTTATACGCCATTCTTATTATTTTGTCAGCTATTTCTTTCTCCTCTCTATTCATGTTGTGGTAGGGTAGCGAGCATGTTAGTCTGCTGATGACTAAGCTCTTTACCAAACGAAGAACGTCTAGTTCTTTCAGTCCAGAGCGATGGTTCATTATTCAAACTATCATATGAACAATTTCTTGAGCTGTTCGTTTAAGCATATTCAGTGTGTGGAGACATCGCTGATTGGACTTTAACCACATACCTAAGATTCGAACGGTCGTTTTCTCTGGAATAATATTGCCGTCTAGCTTGACCTCAAGGCGGAGGCTCGCGTCTGTTCTTTGTTTTTTACTCTTGGAGAACCGAATGAGTTCCAATTTGTCTGCTGAGCACTCAACTCACCTTTCTTTAGTGTACTCTTCGATGGTTTTAGCTGCCAGTTGAAGCTGCTCTTCTTTTTCTGCCAAGCTACCCTTGTTTGTACATATAGGGATGTGATCCGCATAGAAGGAGTGTTGGATGTCGGGAATATCTTCCAGTTTTCTGGCTAGACCAATCATGGCTATGTTGAAAAGCGTAGGCGAGATCACAGCACCTTGTGGTGTGCCTTTGCTCGGTGGGTGGAAGACATTGGATTCGTCTTCTCCTAATCTGATAACAGCGGTTCGTTTAGTAAGGAAGTTCTGTACATATTTGTACGTCCTTTGACCGTAGTTTGTCGCTGCTAGCCCATCTAATATGGCCTTATGGCTTACGTTGTCGAGGGCGCCTTTTATGTCAATGGCCATGACAATGTTTTCTCCTGCTTTTGGAACATTTGTTAGTACTTCCTGCTTTGAAAGCAGAAGCATGTCCTGGGTCGAAAGGTTCGAGCGGAAACCAAACATGGTGTTTGGCAACAAGTTATTTTGTTCATGGTGCCGTTGAAGTCTGGCATTTTTTTAATCTCTCAAACACTTTGCCTAAGCACGAGGTAAGAGAGGTCGGCCTCAAGTTTTCTATTGTCAATTTCTTTCCTGGTTTGGGTATCATAACTATTGCAGCAAGCTTCCATTGCGGAGGTACAGTGCCATTCACCCAGTGTTTGTTAATGAAGTTTAGAAGCGCTGTTATGGCTTCGTCATTCATGCTGCGAATCATGGCATTGGTGATTTGATCCGCCCCAGGTGTCGTGCTGCGTTTCATGCTGAGGATTGCCCCTCTGACCTCGGCTTGCGTGAAAGCTGCATCCAGTTCTGAGTAGGGATCCCAGTGTATTTAGCCTAGTAAGGGGCTGTGATGGGTCGGGTGCCGAAACACTTAATATAGATGTCTTAAAGAAGGTCATCTCGTGTGCCTGGATATGTGTGCAATATTCTTTGAAGAGATTTTTGTCCTTCGCGTTTAGTTTTCAGAGGGTCAATCATGGCTCTGAGGATATTCCGTGTCTTTGCTGTTCCTAGGGTTCCATTTAGTGAATCGCAATACTGTTCCCAGTTGGCTGCCGCGAGTTGATTAGCGTACTGTTTGGATTGCTGCGTTATTTATTTAAATTTTGCTTTGAGTTTCTTATTTCGCTTTTGCCTTTCTCATCTTTCAGTGAGGTTTCTTCTTGCTTCCCACAGGTGGAGAAGGTGATCGCCTACTTCAAGGGTGTTATCTGTTCTGGTGGCGGTTTTGGTGTGCATTCGCTTTTCACTTCGATTTACTTTAGACAACTCGTCCAAGTCGTCTATGGCAGTCATGTGCGCTTTTAGCGATTTTCTCTATGCATGTCAGTCTGTAATTTTAGCTGTGCCGTTGTGTTTACGGCTTCGGCCGATGCGGATTGTGGCGCTTAGTATGTAATGATCACTGCCCAGGTTTTCAAGGATGTTGTAACAATCCACGCTGTGGCAGTTTTGTACTATCGTCAAGTCCGGACTTGTATCAATGGGTACGCTGTTTCCCATTCTCGTTGGTATTGCAGGGTCAGTTAACAGTGTCATTTCCAATTTCTCTATTTGTCTTGCGATATTCTTGCCTTTGGTGTCCTGCATCTTATACGCCCAGCTAGCATGCCGGGAATTAATCTCCCCAACTATGAATAATAAATTCCCTTTCGCCAGTTTTGCTGTGTCTTGAAAGAGCTTGTCGAACGTTGCTCTCCTTGGTCTTGGGGGACTATAGCTATTAAGTACGAAGGCGCTCTTTCCATAGCTCGCTTTGTAGGTTATTTCTGTTATGATATGCGGGATATCCACCTCTTCTATGGGCTGATGACATATTGCTGTAATTGAGTTATCGACTAATGTAGCAACGTTTCATTGTGCGTCCCCGGAACTATAGGTTTCGTAGCCCCGTAATTATTATTGTGTTCTGGCTTCCTGGACTGCTATGACAGCAGGTGGCTTATGTTGCGACGCCACCAGCTGGAACAGTTGCCCTCTTTTCCGCCGAAAACCACGGCAGTTGTCCTGCAATATTTCACACTTTTCTGACCGCTGCGTTTGATATTTAGCCATTATGCGTTTCCTAATTTATGACCGACAATCCGGACCTGTTGTAAACTTTCTCAGCTTTTTTCTCTGATGTTGATGCCTATGGCATGCTTTCGAAAGGCTCCGTGAATTCGATGTTTTGGGCTTTGATTTTCTTGTCCAGAATCTCGAGCTTTCTATATACTTTTATCAATACTTGCTCTATAATTGTCGTTATAACTTCCTTTATTGTTTGTTTCAGCATCGTCGACGTAATCATTGAGTCACCTCCTGCATTCGGTTGCGTCAGAAAATGCTGGCGACTCTGGGCGGGTATAAAGTTTTTTTTGTGGGTGCTGCGTTTGTTGCTTTTTAGTTCCCTATTTTCGTGTTCTATGTCACCTATTCTCACCCGGATTATCTCTAATTCGCGTTCTAAGCGCGTCAGTTGTGGGGTTTGGTGTGAGTGTAGGAAGGATTTTGCTGCCCAGCTCACCTGGTTCTTTGCTTTCTTTTTCTGCGCCTTCTTGCCCTTGTGCTGCTGTTGCTTTGCTTGGGCCTGCTTGAGGTCACCATTCCTGGAGTTGGAGCAGTCTCTAGAGGCAGATCTGGATCGGGATGTAGATCGATACCTGGATCAGGAACTGGAACGGGCCCCGCCTGGCGGTGCCGAGTCCTCGCAATCCGTGCTGAACCAGCGTCTCTTGAGTATGCCAGTGGTTTGTGGTGTGCTGTGTTGGTGCGACAGCAGCGACCAGCCCTATTGAGGGACGTGTTTCACTTTTTTGGAGCACTCCGCTGCCGCCGTGGGATGGTGTCCACCGCAAATGGCACATTCTGGGTCACAAGTGGGGTCCTCAGGTGGGTCTCTTAGGCAGCAGTTGCTGCACGCCCTTGTCATTGGTGTGGGACAAACATCTGTCCTATGTCCCTGGCTCTTGCAGAGTTTACAGTACTGTCTTGTGGGTTGATAAGGCACGCACGGCATTTCGCCACCGTAATAATACACGGAACGTGGTAGTATTGGACCATCGAACGTGATCACTGCAGTTTGTGACTGTCCGAGCATGTGGGCTTGAACAATCGTCATTCCTTGAGTGTGAACTCGGAGATGGCTCAGGAACTCAGCTTCTGGCCTTTCGCGTTCTAATTCGTGTACCACTCCTTTCAAGTATCCAGCAGAAGAGGATATGTAGGTATTTACGGGATAGTTGGTGCCATTGAGCTCCAGTGTCTTTATCTTCAAGATCTTTTCTGCTACATCTTCGTACGGTGTGGTTGCAATAATTATGTTTGATCCGTTGCGAAGGCGAAGCAGAAATCTGTGTCCGTTACTGGTCTCCGGGTCACCGCTCGCATGTTGTATCGCTCGCGCAACCTGGTACGCTTTCAGTTCCTTCATAAAAAACCGTGGTCTGGGCCGCATGATAACCTTCATATCGTTTTTCGGCAGCGGCGGCACGGATGGTGGACACCCCACTTACTCTCGCACGTTCCCTACATGCAAACATGAAAGAGAAGTACTTACACTTAAAGTAAATGAAAACATCTTGTTTAGGGATGCACGCAAGCGTCTACTAATGCAGGGTACTTTGTTCTCGGAGGTGGCACGTAAAGGGGCAGTACCTCCAAAATCCGCGGCAACCGCCTGTACGACACAATGAGTGGCAACGTCATTCACCCCCTCAGCGGAAGTAGCACAGGCCCTTTCGCCATCAAAATGATTGCAGGCCTCTGGACCTGAAGCTCAACGGCCTTTGTCTCGACAGATAGCCGTAAGACTTTCATGCCCGCACGCGTGAACCGCGAGCGGGCATCCAGCCCCTCGTGTGAGGTGATGGACGCAACAGCAAGTCCAACTGTGTCTTCGGCGCCGAAGGACTTGCGCGGCTCTTTGGAGCGCGCCAGAAAGTCAAAAACCGTAATCACGGAGGCTGACAAAAGCTCTTCATTTACCACGATACTTCTTCAGTACACCCAGCACCCATTTTCACTCATAATGGATACACAAATAATACAATGAAACGTTAGAAGACTGCTTTGAAATCTCGATGATATCCAGGAACTGTTACACAAACATTTCCCATAAGTGTTGTGTGTACAACAGGCGCCCCTAAATTTCAGGAACATCAATTTCTACGTCAGTATGTAATATTCAGAAAGAACCGCAATGACGCTGTAGCGTCATCTGGCTGTGTGGCCATTATAGTTGATCAGGGCGTAGCATGTACACATTTACCACTACAAACATCCCTTCAGGCAGTGGCTGTTTGAGCAGTTCTTTTGAACAACCTTGTCACCATCTGCTCTCGTTACATACCGCCTCGTAACCTCGTAAAACACGAGTTCCTGTCGCTGATATATGAACCATCGAAACTTTATGTGGTCTTTGGACTTGAATACACATAATAGTCCACGAGGTTACTCTCACTGCGATGCACGAGGTCGCCTAATCGAACAGTTCCTCTTTTCTTAGAGTGCGTGTCTGTTGAATAGGTAAGAGCCAGCATACTTTAGAGAGAGAGAGAGAGAGATAAATATGCAGGGAAAGGCAGGGAGGTTAACCAGACGCACATCCGGTTTGCTACCCTGACTGGGGAAAGGATAAAGGGGAGAAAATAGGTTGCAGAGAGGTGAGAACGTACACACAATCACGAGCGCACTCGGGGAGCACACACATTCTACAGGCGGTCGCTCAGGTCTGTTGACTTTAGGTAAAGTAGCAGTGCTTTAGTTCCTTTCTGCGCAGCTGAGGCAGATGCCGAAGGTCCTAGTATCTTGAGCACACAAAATGGTCTGGGGTCAAGTTGATTCAAAACCATCCGGAGCTGGCATCGCTGTGTGTCGTAGCAAGCGCAGCTGCACAGGACGTGTTCGATGGTCTCTTCAGCTACGCAATAGTCGCATGTAGGAGGAGTGTCTGTCATACCAATGCGAAAGGAGTACACCTTTGTAAATGCAACACCGAACCAAAGGCTGCATAAGAGTGTCGCATCGAAGCGGGAAAGTTGTGTTGGTAGCTTTTGCTTGAGCGAAGGATCCAGTTCATAAAATTGACACCTTTGGAAGCGGGTAGACAACCAGAACGTGCGTGTGAGATCTCGAGCCAGCAGGTAAAGCTGTCTTACTGCATCATTCCTTGATAGAGGAATCGGGACTACACGCGTTCCTTCATGGGCTGAGCGGGCTGTATCATAGGCTAATTGATTTCCGGTAATATCGATATGTCCAGGCAGCCATTGATATATAATATCATGCCCTCGTGCTAGAGCTTCATGATGGCTATGTCTTAATTCTTGTGCCAATTGGTCATGACTCCTCCTACGCATGGCAGACTGCAAACTCTGAAGCACTGCCTTCGAATCACAGAATATGACGCATTTTCCTGGACGTTCTTGAACGAGATATTGTAGAGCAGCCCTTATAGCAGCAAGCTCTGACGCCGTGGATGTAGTCATATGCGACAACTTAAATTTGATCGTCATTGCTGCAGCCGGAATTACAGCGGCACCTGATGAGCTGCTGGACGAGACAGTCCCATCAGTGTATATCTGCGTTCGGTCTAAGTACAACTCATGTAATAATAGCAGTGTTGCTTGCTTCAACGCTACTCTGGAGTGATTGCTTTTCTTTTTGATTCCCGGAATTTCTAGATGTACTTGCGGCTGGTCGAGGCACCACAAAGGACACGCCATTCTCGCAGCGGGCGTATATCCTGATGGAATGCTGTTTAGGTGCTTGGCTATGACGTCTTAAAATGTAGCCCGTGGTCTTCCGGAGAGTAGAAGGGCCAAGTGGTGGTCGGGGATAAGGCTAGCATATCGAATGTGCGCTCTGAGGCAATCCACAACTCCATATGTTCTGACCGGATGGTCTTTGGCAAGCATGATTGTGGCATAAGTAGAAGCGCATCGGGGCAGTCCTAGGCAGATACGCAGTGCCTGACCTTGCAAACTCTCCAATCAATTAGTATTGGAATTTGCAAGTGTTAGTCAGTACTGGCAAGCTGTAGCGCAATAGACACAGCTATAGGGCCCTGTTAGCTGTAGCATGGAGGCCACAGATCTCAGCATTGTGTGCCCATCGCTTGTGCCCCGTCTTCAATGAAAAGGGATGAACAATCCTTTTGAAAGTGAGCACTTTCCGATCATTCTGAGTACACCACTAGACAAAGGTCCTCCACATGTTCCCAGACGGCCGACAGACAAAGCGGACTGGCAAAAGTTCAAAGAAGCTACTCGCTTAAGTTGGTCGGACATACTTCAATTAAATTGAGATGCAGCTGTAGACTTTTTGAGAGCACTTGTTATTGATGCCACAACAAAGTGTATACCACGAACAGGACGATCCACTTGGCGACATGTTCCTTGGTGGAACAGTGAGTGTTGGAATGCACGAAGAAAGCAAAATAAAGCATGGAAGCTGCTTCGAGACTCTCTGACAGCGGAGAATCTTACAAATTTAAAAACATAAAGTCTCAAGCCAGAAGGACGCGCCAAAAATACAGAAGGGAAAGTTGGCAAAACTTTATATCAGGCAGGAATTCATATACACAGGAGGCTAAAGTCTGAAACATGGTTAGGAGAATAGCAGGAAGACAAGTACATCCACTCCCTCTCGTAAGCACACAAGGTAATAGCTTGGAAGATCAAACAAACTTCCTCGGCGTACACTTCGAAGAAGTGTCCAGCTCATCATATCATAGTGAAACCTTCCAAAGATACAAAACAAGAGTTTAAAAGCAGAAACTACAACACAACTGTATAAAACACGAAGCATACAACCAATCTTCCGGCTTAGCTGAGCTCCAAATATCACTAAACTTCTGCAGTCATTCCGCCACAGGTTCTGATCGTGTGTGTGCGAAATGTTTAAAAACCTTTTAATCGAAACGAAAAAAAACCTACTCTGTTTGTACAATGCTGTCTGGTTTTTTGGCACTATCCCTATTGCCTGGAAAGAGGCTATAATTATTCCCATTTTAAA
>NW_023607577.1:0-35367 GCF_013339725.1 Rhipicephalus microplus
AAAACCAAGGTGGTTACGCCCAGCGAGTATAACGTAGCAACTCTTTCTTGTCAGACAGTGCTCAATCTGCATGCCAATGGCTGCTAATGGGGAATGAGAGACAGGACAATTCGGCCTTAAGTTAACGCGCACGATGTGAACTTTTTATTGTTCAACAACGCACAGGAGAAATCTCCCACTGGCACCACCTTGCAGGTCAAAACGTAAGACTGGTTACGCACTACGACGAGGGACGAACGGGTACCGCTTTAAGCAGATTCGCCCCTAAAACTTATAGTGCACTCACTGCGACAATAACGACGTTCGTCATATCGCTATGGCCTTTGTCACACTGGTTCGGTGTTGCGGACACCCTGGCACCTCCTTTACTATGTGGCGTCGGCAGGCTGTCTTTCTTTATTTATGCGATAGCCTTAAAGATCTTATTTCGCAGAAGTTCTGACGTCGATGTCATTGGTTTTGAGCGAAAAATCTTTATCTTACGCGTGACCGAAAAATCGAGAAAGATCCAAGTAAAATAAATAAATGATAAACAATCCTGGAGCAGAGTGGGGACCAAACCAGGGTTGTTTGCTTCCGAGTGGGGATATAAATGGCTCTGGAACCAACTGCAGAGCTATATTGAAATCTGTCAGCACTATCGTCTCAAACTGCAAGAGTTTACGTTACCGCACCCTCGACTCAAATGACCGCAAGCTCTATCTTTCCGTCTCCTACAAACAGGATCATATCCCTCACCGGCAGTTTATGCGAAATTCATAAGCGAACTAACGCCGGGGTGCCCCCGGTGTGACACCTCGCGATGCAACTCACAACATATGCTGTGGCAATGTACCGAGTTGGGCGCAGACTATGGGTCTCCAATCACAGAAAAGGACTGTGATGCTCTCCTCACAAATCCCCATGAGCACGACCAACTTCGGGCCGCCCAGAGGGCTCATGACAGGGCCATCGAGCTTAACCTCCTGGTCCCGTCATGGGGCTGCCTCTCCTTTAGGGGGTCATCACCTCCTCAGGATCAATAAAGTTATTCAGTCAGTCATTCCTTGAGGATTTGACCCGGGTCGTTTGCGTGACAAGCGGATGTTCTACCACACGGCCCCGCCTTTGCTTGTGAAAACGCCCCGCCGCGGTGGTCTAGTGGCTAAGGTACTCGGCTGCTGACCCGCAGGTCGCGGGATCAAATCCCGGCCACGGCGGCTGCATTTCCGATGGAGGCGTAAATGTTGTAGGCCCGTGTGCTCAAATTTGGGTGCAGATTAAAGAACCCTAGGTAGTCGAAATTTCCGGAGCCATCCACTACAGCGTCTCTCATATTCATATGGTGGTTTTGGGACGTTAAACCCCAAATATCAATCAATAAATAATTGCTTGTAAAAACAGTGAAAAGAACTTCCTCTGCTTGTAAATGCAGCAAAAGTAGCTTTCATGCTTCACCAACACACGCGTCCTGTATACATTCTTCACAATGCAGCATGAAATATTGCAGTAATATAGCGTAGTACATGCGTCTATTTCCAACGGGCGTCAGAAGATGTGATTATCATGATGGCTCTGTGGTTGAAAGTCGGCACCCCGCTACAAAAAGCACACACGCTACTGCACCTATTCCCTTAAGGCAACGCATAGTGGGTACACAGCAAATTCAAAAAGGTTTCATGCACTAAATGTGTAAAATACGTACTAGGAAGAGAATACCGCTGCCACTTTCAACTCCTAGAGGCGAAGTTAAGGGTTCCCTAATATTATTTAGCTTTTTGAGCCAGCGAGTTGCTAAGCAGTTTCAGCAATACAACACAATCGTAAGCGTCATGATTAATGAAAAGTGACCAAAGACAATGCTTTAACGCCTGTGTGTGATGGAAATCTCGTAATTTCTTAGCCAGTCGACTGAAATCCATTGATTTAACTGGTAAATTGTAGCGAAAAGTGCCTATTTAAAATTGCACATGCAGTATACAGTATATATTTTTACCAAACTGGCCATACCCGGTTCACTAGTGACTAAATAATCTTTGCACTAAACCTAAAGTTAGGATATTTTATTCTATAAACGAGAATGCTACAAATTTGCGCATGTTATACTGCCATTGTGAGTTTATGCAAGCGTTCAGCGATTTGATTACTTAATTCTTTCATCTTACTTTTTTCTTCCCTGGTGCTCTTTGGTCATCCATGGCTCTAGCACCAGAAAATAATATATGTCATCCTTATCATCATAACTTTTTTGCCTTCATTTGGTGTGCGCTGATGTTCTGTCAATAGCTGAACGATTCGATGCAATGTACACTTCATAACAATCAACCGGGAAATGTTCCATTTAGCTTAAGCTCGTGCAGAACTCGCGTAAACACAGGTAACTCTGCTGAATGAGAAAACATTTAAACATACCGGTAAAACATCAGCGATCCACGCATGCGATAGAAACTGCAGGTAAAAAAAAATTCTTAGCTGGCTGGGCATCGCATATTCTACATCAAATGCAATTCCTTCACAGCCATATTAGAGTCCTTCATACTCAATTGTTGCTTAGAGGCAAATACATTGTTCACGGTGTAAATGTAGTGCCTAACTGGAAATAACACATGATTCTTGCGAAGACTGTACCAATCGTGTATAAAAACTGATTGACCTGCATTCACCTCACACGTACCTGTCCACGTAGCACCGCTGAAGCAATACGATGATGGATGTGAGACAAAGTTCCGGGTCTGCTGTCACGTGTTATCTTTAGTAACCTGTTTAGAAGATGCCACAGGAGAAGCGTAGAGATGACGTGCAACTCATCTATCGGCTGTGTGCGGTCTGCCAACGGCGAGAGTGCACAAAGCCTGAGGCGGTTACTTCCGAGTAGCAAAAGCAGCCACGTGGGAATCGTCGCTGTTGCCACGGGGTAGGCTGTGGGTATCGCGTAAGTCTCAGTTCCATGAAGATGCCATACTGCGCCGGAAGTTGGGGTTTGCGCTGTGGCCAATAACTAACGTTTCCGCGTGTGAGCCGCTGGACCAGAGGAATGGCACGTCTGGATCCATCAATGTCCAGCGTTTGACAAAGATATACAAATAACCGGGGCTATGTGTACGTGCGCTTGCCACATTTTCCACGCGTTAATGGCAGGTGCCTCCTTCCGTCATTATTATTTACCTAATCCTCAATCAGTGAGCGTAGTTGACTATTCCGCCTTCTCCCTTCGCCCTAAATTTGGGCTAATATCACGCAGTATAATTCTGGTTCAACAATTTAATGGACAGAAATGGATCACGTATTTTAGATAAGGAAAACAACTATCACGAGACTTGTATACTGATTTACTTCATAGCTTTTTATCACCGCATGGACCACGAATCGTTTTTCACTTCATTTTTTGGAAGAGTCGTTATTGTATGCTTACTCAGCCGCATTCGACATGCCATTGGCTTTCCAAGCACCATCATTTTACGAGTTGTTTTAAATATTTCTTTTTTTATAATATAGTATTGCATATTACAATTTCCGAATATATATAGCTGACAGACCTTTTTCATTTATAGCGGAGGAAAACCATTGAGACTTCTTGCCCCGAAGTTGTGGTGTGGCTATTCATTGTGCCATCTGTAGAGTACAGTTAGCTTTTACGCCAGCGGTATGGTATGGTTACTTGGTGGGCTGCATGTTCGTCCCGTTATACTTATGCAGGAATACCATCTTAAGGCTAAATTCAGCATTCACGGCCATGGGGGCCGCATTTTCGATGGAGGCGAAAATGCTTGAGACCCGTGTGCTTAGATTTAGTTTCACTTTAAAGAACCCCAGGGGGTCGAAATTTCCAGGACCCTTCAAAACGGCGTTCTTTATAATTATATGGTGGTTTTGTAACGTGAAACCCCAACAGTCATTATTATTCTTGAGTTTGAAAAATGCGCACCCAAATAGCTTGGGAACCCAAGGAGTTTGCGACCCGCCAGGGCGCATGCACAGGACCCAAGCCGATCTTGCGCTCTTGCATTCGTAATGAACCAAGGCCTGAAAATTGAAAACTGGCGTGGGCCGCTAGGAGCCTTTGGTCGCCAGTGTGATGAAGAAGACGCTGTGCGAGCCACGGTGCCGTATGTCTCACACAATTTTATTTTGGTCACGTGTCGTGCACTGTA
This sequence comes from Rhipicephalus microplus, assembly GCF_013339725.1. Lineage (NCBI taxonomy): Eukaryota > Metazoa > Arthropoda > Arachnida > Ixodida > Ixodidae > Rhipicephalus > Rhipicephalus microplus. The sequence goes on from NW_023607577.1 coordinate 4,131, forward strand.
CGTTCGGCGCAACATAGCCCATGGTTGACCCACCATGGTTTGACCCTACTCTCAAGCTCTGCTGATCATCCGAACGCTAGAGCAGCCTACCTAATGTAGCTTGGTGACCCAGTGTCTTGGGTCTCAATTCTCAAATTCTGTAAAAGTGAAGCCACCATTTGCTGTAGCCCATTGCTTTACAGACTCGCCACTTTTAAAGAAATCCAGTGCGGCAATGTTCGAATGCAAGCCGCGCTTCATGTACAGTAGACAACAGCAATTTCGCGTTGCAATGTCGCTATGCATATCGATGGATGTTTATGCTAAATATATTATGATTATCCTGCAAGCTGCGCCTTTTGTGTATTTATGGGCCAGCTCAAGCAGCGATGTCTAACAATTTTTTCTGTGACCTGGACGTGTATTTTCTAGACGGTCGTCATGTCACACTCAATGGTAGATTTAAAGTGTGTATTAGACACGCGAGCTGCTGTGCAAAGTCCAGGATGGGGTCACTCTGATTGGAACGCGTGGAAGCTGCGTCGCCTGGTGCAACATTTCTCTTTGATAGATACGTACAGACCAGTGCATGGACCACAGTATGCCTGGACTTGGCTGCGTAGCACGTCGTCTAGTCGGTTGGATCGTTTCTATGGGCCGAGTGCGCTAGCTTCTTACGTATCGAACTGTGATGTAGTAACATTACCATCATCCCCTGTATATATACCAAACCACCGACAAGTGACGCTCGAGGCTTACTTTACCTTTTCAGCACCAGTGAGACCTTGTAGTCTTGACATCCGCATTCTGCACGACGCGCGTTCACGCTCCAGTTTATCTAGAATCTTGCGCGCCTCTCTCTTGGGATCCGGTCCAGAGGTGTGGGACGCGCTCAAGACACGGTGGCGTTTACACTGCTCACTGAAAGGGCGTACCCTTAGATGATGTACGTCCGAAGAACTTGCGCACACTGCCACAAAGCTGCGTATAGCTCTTCGGGTTGATCGGCTAACTCCCTTGATGTGCGCATGGTCGCAAGAGTAACGGGGTCGTTTTCAACGCCTGATTGCAGCGTTGTCGTTGACGGCGGCTGTTTGGCGTTGCAGAAGTGATCCATGTGCTCACCCTGAGGTTCTGCGCTTTGCGAAAAGCTCGCTTCTCAACCCGTCGAGTCCATTAGAAACTCAGGCCGCCAGATCCTTACCAACTGCATTGCTGCCGGCACGTGATCAATCCGTTTTCCTAGCTCACTTTGCCAACACGGCTCGCACGACAATTTCATACAATCGCAGTAAAACCGAGACAGCCAGAATGTTAAGTAGGCTCCCTCAAATTTCATGAAGTAGCTGAACAACTTTGCACAAGCCCGTCATCTGACGAAGTGAAAGAAGCACTGTCTTCCATGAGGCGTGGCTCGGCCCCGGGGCCGGACGGGTTGCCTGTGGAGTTTTATTTAACGTTTTGGGACGACATTGGTGCTCTTTTCAATTCCGTTATTTGCCGCTGTTTGGAGAACTTTGATTTCCCTGACAGCTTTCGCCATGGTCGAATTGCTTTAATACCTAAACATGACCCATCGTCGGTTAGCCCGGAGAAGTGGAGACAAATAACGCTCCTCAACGTTGATTACAAAACTTTCGCGGCAGTGATCACTCGGCATTTGAGAAGCCTGACGCCCTGTTAATAGGTCATCATCAGGCATGCTCTATTCCTGGAAGAGAAATTCACAGTATCTCTTTTGTTACTGCGTGACATAATTGCGTACGCGTTAGCGATATCAGCTCGCGGACTCTCGGTTTTACTTGACCAAAAAAGGGCATTCGATCGCCTCGAACATGGCTTTATATTTAGCGTAATGGCATAATTTGGCTTCTCCCAAAACTTCATTGAGCATCTCAGAAACGCTTACTGAACTATACGCAGCACGTTGTTTCTTGATAATTTAGAGAGTGCTCTATTTCCTGTTACCCTTGGTGTTCGCCAGGGTTGTCCTTCATCTCCTGCACTTTTGTACTCAGCCTCGAACCATTACTTCGCTTGCTAATCGCTGATCCATGCGTTCGAGGTCTTCCTTTTCTATGTAATGGTACCGTGCCGGTGAAAGTATTTGCTGATGACAACACGGTGTATTCAAAGAATGAGGACAGTTTATCTCGTATTCTACGACTCTTTGCTGCGTATGGCACGATTTCAGGTGCTGCACTAAATTTTCAAAAAGTCCCGTTTTCGGTCTTCAAAAAAATGACTCCTTTAGTATTCTGTGGCTTGATTATACTTGCTACGGCATATCGGCCTCCTTGCGGGTTTCAGTAGCGGAAGATGTAAAACGACACGTCCAGGAAGCACAAGACTATAATGTACCCATGCTCGAAAGAAGGTGTTTAGCACAGAGTGTGCTTTGCGGCCGTGCAAGGTACATACCTCATGTCGTACAGCCCCCAGAATTACTAGGTCGTTGCAATCCCTCATTGTCTCATTTTTCTGGTCAGGTGGAACGGAGCTTCTTTGCCGACCAGCACTTGGGCAACCGAGAAACTGCGGTGGACTCGCATTCCCATCCGTCTCCGTTCGCTGCCGGCTGCTTGTTCTACGATTCTTACTTCGGTTGTAGCACGGTGATCAGTGTCCCACGCGTGATCTGGCCTGCTATTTCTGAGGCACCAAGATACGCTATTTACTACCAATTTACACGGCTTAATTGTGCACTGCAAACACTTAACGTGCCTGCATTTTACTCAACGACAGTAGCACTTTATTGACACGCGCAGCAGGTTTGTCCCGATGTGGACATTCTCGAAAGTCACGTTGTAGATACAACGGCGGCTCTTCTGGTTCCTCCAGTCCGTCTAGAACGATCGAGACATGTCTGGTGAAGCGCGATAACGGAATCGTTTTTGCCTTGTCACCTCTGTGACTTCATGTCGTGTCTTGGATGGAGAGTACTCCCAACACAGGACAGACTGGAGAATTCGGGCATGGTCCCATCTTCCACTTGTCCTAACTGCCCGTTACAGGAGTCTAACCACCATATGCTGCAGCAATGTGTCGTTGCAAAGGTGTTTTGGAAAGCCGTTAACAATGCTTTTCGTGGCCTAAATGTAATCGCTTTCTGACAATTGGTCGCTCCTCGCGTAGTCGCTTTGCACGCCTTCTAACAGCTGCGGGAGCTTTTTGTTTGTGGCGTAATAGGTACGAGGCTGTTGCAGCAGGTCATTGTCATCGTGCTTTGCTTCCAATTCTGAAACACTTATATTCTGAACTTCTATCGTTTCTGTCGGAGGACTTGTTCTTCCTTGGTGAGGAAGAATTTCTACGACAATGGTCGTGCCGCTTTCTGTCCGTAGTTGACAGACGTGTTCGATTAGTCTTCCACCTGGCCTGTTTCCTATAGCCAGGTCGCCTGCCAGTGTCTCATTAGTGCATGTAATCTGTATGTGTTTACTATTTTTATGGGTTTGTGTGTGCCTTGTATGGGTGTGAGTTCTTGTACATATTGTCGCGAAAAGAAACGATAGGCAGGAACTCGAGGTAGGCGACTGTTTACTCAGCCACAGCAGCCAGTCACTTCTTTGCTCTCCTCTACTGCCACCAACACACCGTGGCATTACCCTCTCCCCAAAGAAAAAAAGAAGAAAAAGCATCGCATGAATGCCACGGCTCCGAGAAACAACGAAAGGTATTCAAAAATATCTGTGTTCATTGAAAGGAAAAAAGACGAGATGAAAAAAAAAGAATTGAGAAAGAAATGTACAAATGTCTTGAAGGCAAGTGCCACATCAACAAGTTCTTGACTCGCAGTCAACGAGAATAGTAAGGCTTCATCCTGTAGACGTGAACCACATCCGAGGAGCGTGGTCTGCGAGAACGGTGCGACGTGTCTGCTGGGACAACTTCGTAGTTCACTTCCCTGAGGCAATGAACTACTCGGTAGGGTTCGAAGTACCGACATAACAATTTTTCTGAGCGTCTACGTTGACGTATACGAGTGCAAACTCAGACTAGGTCACCGGGTTCGTATATTGCTACTTTGTGGTGGCTGTTGTACCAGTGAGCATCTTGATTTTGCCGCGATAAAATGCGAAAGCGCGGCAGTTGCCGGGTGTCTTCGGCACGCTGAACAAATACATCTGCGTCCGGGGCAATCATGTCTGACAGAGTTGGCAGCATGGTATCAAGCATTGTGTTGACGTCACGGCCGTAAACCAAACAAAAAGGAGCAAAGCCGGTGGTTTCCTGTAGGGCCGTATTGTAAGCAAATGTTATATAAGGGAGGATTTCGTCCCAATTCTTTTGATTCTCGGCGACATACATCGAAAGCATATCCGCAATCGTTTTGTTAAGGCGTTCGGTTAACCCGTTAGTCTGTTGGTGGTACGCAGTTGCTGTTCGGTGCGTCGTGCCGCTCAGCAACAGGATCTCGGAGCAACTGTGCCGTAAAGGCAGTACCACGATCTGCGATGACGACAGCGGGAGCACCATGGCGGAGAACGATGTTCTTGATAAAAAAATCAGCCACATCGGAAGCAGTTTCTCGCTGGCTGGCTTGTGTTTTACAGTATCTGGTCAAGTAGCCTGTGGCAACCACAATCCAGCGGTTACCAGCCGTAGACTTCAGAAATGGGCCAAGTAAATCCATCCCGACCTCTTCAAAAGGTGCGTGGGCGGGTCGTAAAGGCTGAAGCAGACCGGCTGGTTTCGTCGTTGGATTTTTGCGGCGCTGGCAGACTGTGCATGTCTTGACGTACTGCGGGTTGGTTTTTGTAAATATCCGCCAGCAGTATTTGTCCTTGATCCGCACCAGAGTACGCGCGAAGACAAGATGCCCTGACGATGGCACGTCGTGAAAAGCACGCAAAATAGCATCGTGGAGAGCAGCAGGAACGACGAGGATGTAAACAGTCGTTGGATGAATAGTGCGCTTGTAGAGGATGTCTTGGCGTAGTCAGAGAGATGACAAATCACGCGCAAACTGACGTGGGGATTGTGGGCGACGCCCCTCAAGGTATTCGATCAGTGTTTGTAATTTTAAGTCTTCGCGTTGCTGCTCAGCCACGTTTAATGATGCGAGAATAGCAAGGCAGCTGAAATCTTCATCCTTGTCTTCTACAGCGACCTCGACGGGTGCGCGGGAAGGACAGTCAGCGTCGGTGTGTTTCTGGCCAGACTTGTAAACCATCGTTATATTGAATTCCTGTAACCGAAGGGTCCATCATGCGAGACGGCCCGAAGGATCTTTCAGATTCGCTAGACAGCAGAGAGAGTGGTGATCACTGGCAATTTGGAAGGGGCGTCTGTACAAGTAGGGCCTCAATTTCGTTATGGTCCATACAACCGCCAGACATTCATTTTCAGTCGTTGAGTAGTTCTTCTGCGCAGATGACAACGTGCAGCTAGCGTAGGCGATGACGCGTTCCACGTCATCTTGATATTGCACGAGAATAGCTCCGAGGCCAAGCTTGCTCGCGTCAGTGCGGACTTCTGTGTCTGCTTCGGTGTCGAAGTGACCAAGGATCGGTGGCGTTTGTAGGCGTTGTTGAAGGTCGTGGAAAGTGTCGGATTGTTTGGGGCCTCAGACGAAGGCAACGTCGTCCTTGACGAGTTGCTGTAGAGGGTCGTTGATTTTCAAAAAATTCGGCACGAAGCAGTGGTAATAAGCACAAAGGCCCTGAAATCGGCGTACATCATGCTTTGTTCTCAGTATCGGGAAGAAATCAACTGCCATAGTTTTCTCAGAATCGGGGCGAACACCACTGCTGCTGACAATGTGGCCAAGGAATTTGAGTTTCTCATGTCCAAAATAACACTTTTCCAGTTTCAGGGAGAGGCCGACAGTGCGAATAGCCAGAAGAACAGCCTCAAGCCACTCGCTCGATTCGCTGTTCAAAGGTAGTAGAAAAACAACTACGTCGTCTAAATACACTAAACAAAAGTGCCACTTAAAAGAACAGTCGCAACAATAGGTCATGAAGCCTGAAAAATATTTCTTCACAAAGGATAAGTGAAATGGTGAAAATGGCACTCTGATCACAGCGTGAAAAAAAGAATCCAGTGTGACAAAATAAAGCGATGGCGTTGCAATCGCGTATCTGACAAGGCCTGCGAGTTTGGCTGTGAAGATGAAGTGCATTGTATAGGCTTGAGAGGTTAGTTAGCACAATGGCGAGTTGTTCCAAATGACTACTGTCCCAACTGCGGTGGTGACCCGAAAATTTCTTGTGCCCTCAAGCTCCTTGTGTCCCCAGTTCTGAAACTCTGTATTAACGCAATCATTTCGTTAAGCCAGGTCAGACACTAATGCAGTTTGTCGCTAGCCGTACTTCACGTAACAATACATTTTGTCGCTAATGCACCCATTGTTTTGTGCTAGTGAAGCAACTCTAACTTTCTTTTGTTCCCATGCCAGTTATAGAGGCACACTTAGAACAGCCTTCCCGAAGGCATCGCCGTAATCGTGATGATACGTATAAGGTTCGAGTGGAATGAGAGACTATCGCAACCCGCTAGCTGTATTCAGTGCAAATGAAAAAAAAATACACACCAAAAAGTGCCATGGAATGCCTCTGGGGACCTTCCAATATGCGCTCTTACGTGTAATAGGCATAGGTACGGTCAAGTTCTGTAGGAAAACGTTATTCTTGGATTTGAAATTTCTGCTCAGGATGAAAGTACAGGCGTGAGTAATTATCTGATAATGCTCAAGCAAAAACACAATGTGTTTAATGAAAAAGCGATAGGTTTCACTAAAGGTAAGGTCTCTGTAAAAAATGATGTAACCACAACTTTTATTCGACCCAGCGTAAACCTCAGAAACACGTAATTGTTACTAGGTGTGCACTTTGAGGAGTTTCTCGTCCGCTATCTTTCAGGACATCAGCCACACTTTTTTTAATGACGGCAGTGCCACATTGGCAACATTAAATCCAGCTCATACCCAATAAAATTTTTGTCCAAACAAAATTTCTTTGCACATTTTCTCAGGGCAAGGATACTCGAGCTCTCACGAGACACTAAAAATAGCTGCGCTCTATCCCGCTCCTGTTCAGAAATATCTTTCTTCCTGGGCCGTCAATTCTTGTTCTTTGTGAGAGTCACTTTTATTCACGCTCATTAATGCGAAAGAAGCCTTCAAAACAGGAACGAAAACAAAAATGTGTCTAGATATTGCGCAACCACGCGATGACGAAATTTAATTTTCTTGGCGACATTGTGCACGGAAGCCCTGTGCGATAATTTTGCCGCCTTTGGTGCTTCCCTTGTCCGTTACTCAGCGCAGTCTTTTACAGGTTCCCTATAAACTTTTTCTCTGCTCTTATTCGTTAGGACGCCCTGTTTACGGAATCGCGTGTTCAATAGAGTTGCTCAATGGTTCGTTAACGCCACGTTGCAATTAGCGCTGACAAGCCACAACAGCTGCTATAGGAAAGCAGCATAAGCAGATTTTCCGGGTTGCTATGGAAGGCAAGCTTCTGTAGAGCAAACAATTGTGTTCCGCTTTATTCTTACTTTGCTTTCGTGACAAACTCGTGGTGTTTCGTTTCTTGTAAGCACGCGCATACAACTTATGGGCTTCTGAGCTAATGAAGTTTGCTACACTTACCACACTTTGTATAACTCAGTGAGTTATTAGTAAATTTGGTGCGTAGGCCTTTTTGTCGAGGAGCCGACAATAGGCGTCTACAGCTGGTAAATATTCGCGCTTTCTTCATGTTGTTACTTGGTTAGTGCGTTAGTTCCCAATGAAAAGACTTCAAGTCAATAAAGGTGATGGGATGACTGTGTCAACGATGGCGTTATCTCACCTCCAGCAACGCAATGGAGCGAATTCTGTCATTGTGCACCTCTTGCGACTAATAAATGCGAAGCATACTGCAAGCACATTTGGCATCTATCTATCTATCTATCTATCTATCTATCTATCTATCTATCTATCTATCTATCTATCTATCTATCATCTATCTATCTATCTATCTATCTATCTATCTATCTATCTATCTATCTATCTATCTATCTATCTACCTACCTAATCTATCTATCTATCTATCTTATCAAAGGTAGCACATTGTCCGTCGTAACGTCCTCACTCATTTTATAGCACAGACGTTAGTTTCATCGTAATGCTATCGTGCAATTCACATTTCGTGCTGCTCGGCTTCGCAGCAATACACTTACGAATGCTTCGTATTATAATGAGATCATGTAACGCTTCAGTGCAACTTCTGAATATCATGTGTGGTATTCATTTTTGTATTGCTCCGGGAGTCGAGCAACCTTGCATATAGCGGGCTGAGTGACAGGAGTACATCTGTCACGTTTTTGTACCGTTATACAAGCGGAGCCAGGCTGCAATCAAGAGAGAGAGAGAATTGTTTATCAGAAAGGTAGAGAGATCGCCCTGAGTTATTGTTTGCTCTAGCCTGCTACTCTACACTGGGGAAGGGTGACTGAGGAGTGAAAGAGTGATGAATGACGATGGTAAGGGAGAGAGATGATATGTTCTTATTAGGCTGGGTAACTCTACAGACGTGCGTCCTGTCCAGTGAAATTGAAATTGCCGTTTAGCCTATGACATCTGTATCAAAGGAGTACATAAGCGATTGTCGTTACCTGCTTATAAAACAAGATAGCGAGCACAGCAACCATAATATACGTTACACCGACAAGGATCTGGCATAGCGTCTTTTTAGAATGCAGTTTCGAGACCTGCCGTAAATTTGTGGCAGACTACTTGATAGCCACGCCGAATACCTAGCCTTGATACCTCTTGGGATCCTGATTTTCTTTTTCTATTCGTGGGATCAATACAGATAATAACGGATTTTCTTTATGTCCTCCTATTCAGATTACCAAAGTATGTTCTGGCCGTTCCTGAGTGGATATGAAGTTTGAAGCACCTGTGGCGTATACCCACACACTTCGACTCATCACGTATGGCCATTCACCAAATGTGATTGCTAGAATTTTCGCGTTACCTATGTCGTGACTAGACCTATTCATTACACTCTAATACTGCCCCATGCCAATGTTTCTTTATACCAGCCTAATGTGGTGACCACAGAGCTGCCATTTCCAAGCAGAAGAAGCTGTTTCCACTTAATGTCTAAGCAGAGGCATGGCTGTGTGGTCGAACCCCTGCTTGCTATGCTAACGGATTGGGTTCGATCGTCACTCAGACCTGGGAATTTTCATTATTTATTTCATTTGCATCTTTTTCAATTTTTTGGTGATGGACAAGTTGATGATTTTTCCCTCACAACCAATGATTCCGACACCGATATCGATGCTGGAATTTCTCCGAAACAATTCTTTAACGCTCTCACGTTAATGACGCTTCCTTTACAAACACGTGCATCCTGTAGTCATGCTTCACAATACGACATAGAATATCTTTCCATTATAGCGTAGTACAAGCGTGTTCTTAGCGAACGGGAGTCAGAACAAGCAATTATCATGACTATTTCATGGCTTGCATATCGGCCACCCATCACAAGAGGCACACGTGTAACCGCGTAGTGGCTGCATAGCAAGTTCGAAAGCATTTCGCGCGTATAATTATTTTTTTGGATTAAACATGCCACATATAACACAAAATGCAGCCGTAGGCGAAAGCATCACTGACACTCGCCACTTTCTAATTTATTAGTTACATAGTAGTATTCTGCAATTAAAACTTCTCCAGTAACATCATAGAATAAGAAATATGTGCAAAGTGGTTAAAGTACACATCAGGGACAGGAAATCTTTATCGAATTGAACTTCTAATGGTGGAACTTCAGGACCTCATGTTCTTTTATTTAGTAGCTGCTTTTTGTACACTCTCAGGCATTACCATGAATTGGCATATTATTTTTACACATCTTTTGAGTCTCACAGATCCACTACCTCCGTGAAAACAGAGAAATCGGGCGTCCAAATGAATTTGTTCTGTTTTGCGCTGCAGTCTTCATCGTATTTACAAAAAACTCGAGTGTGAAAGTAATGGTAAGGAATGTAAAATATATAATATATTCGTTTGAAAAACATGTACACCTGTGTAGGCTCTTCATTTTAGAGATACATACATGGGTGAAACAAGGAAGTGGTATTCGCAAAAGCTGACTGCAATTCATGAACCGCCATAGAATGGTTGCAACCGCATTTTGTTCAAAGTAGTGTGAGTTGGTAACTGCTTTTCAGGGTCACCAAAATTTAAAGTTGGCGACAAACCCAACAAATCTCTCTTGCTGAACTCGAAGCAGGACTAGGTCGGCGAGAAAATAAACCGCTTGTCCAATGACAGCAACACCATACACTTCCCGGTTGAGCGTGAAATAGTTATAGCGCTCGCGAGCCAACCTAATTTGTTGATTACGATACTCCATCGCCCTAAGCTTCAATGCCATAGCAGTAACGTACTGAACACCATCGAAACTTTCCGACTGCAATGATACACAACTAAAACGGCGGAAAGCATTCCTAGTACGCTCAACAGAGCTGGCTGAGACAGGCCAGCGCGAATCAGCGTACCCTGTTCTGTGCGTAGGAGGTGCTCTGTCCTCATTCTCAAAGCAGCGTCTTGTAGAAGACAAACGGCCTGCTTGTTCTCGTTTATCTTGTGCGACGTGGTCCGCGTTCGCATTTAATTTCCTTTCCGAGCCGCTACGGACAGCGTTCAGCCTTTTGTCGTGTTTGCCCAGCTGAAGTTGTGAATATGGAGTCCCATGTACTGTGCCTTTCATTCCTTATTTTTCTTATTGTTTTTTTCTTTCGTTATTACACGCTGACCGCTTATACTTGCATGCAAGTGTGTGTGCACTGCAAATTTTTTTATAGAAAACATTGCTTGAATAACAGTGTGTCTTTCTCCACACCAAACTATATACTCTCACACACTTACCACCAGTGCAGAATTAGGTACAACGTTAATTAGAATTAACAAAAAAGTAAAGAAACGTATAGGCGATGCCATTTGCAGTAATTATGATGTGAATGTGAATAAAGTAAACTCGTTGAAGGGAAAACCTTGCAAGTTGCAGGGTCTTAGCCCCCGACCTTCGAATATTTGAAGCTCGGAGTTTCGGGCCCCACCAGCAGCAAAGTTACTTTCTCGCCCCCTAAGAATTTTTCACATATGCATGATAATTACTAGAAACAACATTCGCACAAACTTTCTTTGATTTTTTGCTAGTTCAGGTATTGTTCTCTCTATCAAAGAAAAACAAGCCCTTATATCTTTCTTTTGTGATTTACTGCGAAATCAGGAAAGCCGAGCTAGAACAAATATGTATGTCATTTTTTTTTTCTTTTTGTAAAGGCTATCGCTCAGTGGCATTGATTGTCACATCAGCATGTTAGCAGATTTGCACTGTTGGTGAAGATACATATATTTTTTTCTATTGTAATCTGCACCTTGATGTAACTTCTTTTGGCTCAGCCGTACAATCTCTGAATCTCTGAAAACAAATAAAGAAAAAGTACAGCAATCAGTGGGATAAGTCATCAGCGAGTATGTAAGCGAAGGAAATCTGAAGCGTTCTTTTTGTATGTGCGCGTAAAACTGTATTGGCTCTTTGTTTGCACATGAATCCATCCCCAACATCCACGTTTAAAGTATGTTGTCACCTTTAACTGGCACCTGAGTCGGTGACTCGGCAGTCCACCTGTGCGGACTAGACGCACTCTGTTGACTCTACTGAAGAAGCTGATGTTAAGTACATATCGTAGGTATTTAAACATCTCTGCTATTTTGGTGTAGTAAAGCATGCCCGGGGAATAGCTTCAGGAAGAAGGTTATTAAGTGTATAATGCCTTTTGTAATGCCCTGCAGCCTTGATTGTAATAAAATAATTACACAAATAAAATTCAGTAAGCACCTACCCTATTTGAGTAAAACAACTTGCCTCTTTTTATTCTTCATGTAGTTGAGGGCGTTCCGATCAGGAAACACTGAAAGCCTGGATGGACAGCTCATTCATTTCTGGAGACTTCGGTGTGGTATGGTTCTCTGCGAGTTCCCATCGACAGGTTAAGTTGTGAGCTAGTGGTATGTAGTTGTTGCTGCCCTTAACTGAAGAGCAAATAAAAGTAAAACGACAGGGGTAATGTTATTGGCCATAAATAGAGCTCGCTGGCTGCTGCTCACTTCTTTGTGAGAAATAAACGACAATAGAAAATAAAAGAATAAGAAAGACAAAGAGATAGAAAGCGAGAGAGCAGACTTAGCTCGTTAAGAAACTTGTCAGCAAACACGATGAAATAAAAGTACAGAATACACTTAAGCATGCTACTTAGGAAGGAAAAGCGATGATATTTGTTCGCATGTGAAATTGGCGGTGATGTTGGTTGCTTTATACTTCTTGCCGAGATCGAACGCACACCGGCGGTTAATTCGTAAATAATGAATGATTTTAATGAAAGTACCTCTCAACCATCACCTACACATCGATCTGAAAAACAACACTAATTTATTTCAAATCGTGGCACAAATATGCAAGATCACAGAATAAAATAGCTCCTTCATCTTTCTGGAGATTATTGTGCAGTTTTTGCTACTCGGCATTGCAAGTGATCGTATGTAGTAGGTGTCACATATCGTGCAATTTGAAAAGCGATTCATGTGATCGTTTTTATATTTTTATTGTAGCTTTAATGTTTTAGTTACATAGTTTATACGTTTGTGCAATGAGACGTAGTCCACCACTCTCTATATTAAAATCATTATCGTACACATAACGAATCACAATTTTGCCCGAAGACACTTGCAGTGAGACATTGCACATTCAATTGAGGTTTTCCATACAGATTTTAAAGTGTGTTAGTAGACAGCATATTTGCTAAGTAGAATGTGAGCTATTTATTTATTTCTGAAACTGCAAATAGCCGCGAAAACTTATTCAGCTGTTGCCACAGAATGAAGCACTGAAGTGGCGGCCCTGTGTTTTATGTTTCACAGGCAGATGACGATGATATGCAGTGTATATTGGCGCAAGAATCATTTGATATCGAAAAGGTGCTAGTACATTATTCTTCACAGGGAAAGAAAAGCTCGATTTCGTGGTACTCTTGTGGATAGCTCCACGAAACAGATCAGCACCCAACACCACACGTCAAGGCATACGACAACCTGCCGTGTCAAGTCAGATGATTTGCCGCTTTTAACAGCGAGGTATAGCCACGACAAACATTCATTCAAATTTCGTTACTTTCTTGTCATGGGCAGTGCCGGTATTATGTATATGACGTATAGCGGTCGCGTTTTGTGCACACTGGGCGCGATCAGTTTCCAAATTAACCTTATTGTTTGATTACGAATATCTGGGTTTGCGCACCAATTTGTTTATTCTTAAGAAGAAGACTACATAGCGAATTGCGGTTCACTACAACGTAATAAATAAACTGCCTAATAATCAGTGACAGGTAAGCTAAATAAGATAGGAAGCTTTTGTCAATTATTCGCAACAGCGTAATTTCAGTTGCAGCAAAGTATTGAGACACCGAATTATTTCCTCGACGCGTCTGATAACGGTGGAAGTCTTACCGTCATGGAGTTTTCATTTTTAAAACCTGCATTGTCTTAAAAACTTCGCCCTGTTTATAGCGCCCCTATCCTTTTTCAGGGCGCCGAAGGTCATGCTACAGAAGCGTTTCGATGCATCGTCTTACGATGCCGGATTGCGCGCGTCTCTCTGTTGATCCTCGACGGTATTGCTTCAATCTTTTACCCGGCACAAACTCTAACTGCGTGCGTATTACAGGAAATCTCTATTATAAATGAAACATCCGTCCGCCACGTGCTCACCCGCCAACATATTTTCTTTGCCTCAATATTTACACGCATGCTTTTGTTCTATTTCTGCAGTGTTTTTTTTTTTGCGATTTGTCGTAAGCATGCGGTTCAGATTTGAGCCCGTGCGTTTTATTTTCTTGGTGCACGAACGTACACGTGCCGGAAGCGGAAGCGGAGAAGCAATGGTTCAAAAGTTCATTAGTGCATGTGTCTGAAAAAAAAATGTTACGATTTGGTTTCTATGTATGCCTAGCGTTTGGTGACCGCTCTTTGTTCGCAGGGTAGCAAACCGGCTGCCTACAGACTGGTGAACCTCCCTGGCGCTCTTTTCTTCATGTTTTTCTTTCCTGCCTTGCTTTGTTCCCAAAAATATGGTACCTTGAGCACCACTAAATGCATTTCAGCTTGAAAAAACTATTATGATAGAAATTCGATGCAGGGTTGTATTCGCTGTTGAAAAAAGCCTCATAGTGCAAATGTTCGTTTTCCCAGCCAAGTTGCTGAAACTACAGGAACAAGTTCCTGCTACAGGAAGAAATGGCAGGAAATAGTCATTCCTGTCGCTTTTCTCAATGAAAAAAATGATATCATTGTTTCCAATGGTAACCATTCGAGTTTTTTATACGGAGGCTGGTCGTTTTGTTTGAGAAAGCCAAGGGACTTCACTGCACGCGCTCTAGCTTCCATGGTCGTGTTAGTGGGCGTAGAAGTACTCTGTTCTCGAAAGCCTACGCGCGAGGCGCCACGTGCTTTTTACGCCTGACCATCAATTCTATGGTTCGAGTGTTCATTTCTACTTGATCTTTGTCAAAACGAATGCTGTATTGCGTGTTTTATGCGGGCCGTCAACATACACCTACTTCCTCAGTGGCTGACATATTTTCTTTTCTTTTTTTCGCGAGGACACCGCCCCTTATAATTGTTGTGCTGGACATTTTGGGCTACCTTCGCCTTTTTCATACAGAGAAGTGTTTGTCTGGGAATAACGGTTTGAAAAGCATGCCGAGTGAGAAAATCAATAAATAAGGCTTACAAAATATTACTTCGTTGAGATTAAAAGAAATACATTATTGTTGTCGGAAGAGAAAATTGTAGAGGGAGAGAGAGAGGGAGAGATGTTTCTGTTGTCGTGCCTCAACGGTTCTTGTCATGCGTTGCGGCCATTGCTCCTCTGTTAGGTGTCAAATAACGCCTGGATGTAATCGTAAAGAAGGGGAATGCCGGAGTGGGCTCACCGTCTCTTCTCATTGCGTCAGCGGCACAGTCGTCACATCGCATTCCGATCACCGGTTCCCCAAGAGACGCTGGCAGCGTGCCAGAGTCTGGTCGATTCGAGTAGATTTCGGTATCCTCCAAAGCAAATGGCCATGGGTGTGGTCTCGTAAGCCAGGATCTTTGGCCGTGAAGGCAGTGTCTTGACAGAAGAGCAGCGAAGACGTAATGCCGTCCTCGTGGAAGCAAGCACTGCGTTCAACCTCGAAAGCCAGCATCATGTTCTTTATCGATCGGCTGAATTCTATTGGGGTATAACGGAGGCATTCACTGGGCAAACTCCTCTTGCTGTCTTAGGCGAGCCTTTATAGCGCACAAAACGCTGGACGGTACATACACTCTATGCCATTAGGCACACGTAATCAATCAGTAGAGCTAATTGACCAATGCATCCGCGAAACCCTCATTTTAATACCAAGCGTAAACATGAGTTTTCGGGGACCACTAGTGAGTTGGTTAAAATGCAAAACATTACATTGGAGGGGGAATGCTTGCAGACCATCTTCGCTGCGAAGTCTGCCTGAGTAGGTTGTCGGACTTTCTTTACGTAGGGCTTGTCGAGCTTTTCTTTGTCTCTTTCCATTATTCATCCTTTTCCCCACCCCAGATGTAGAGAAGTCAACCTAGCCAAGCTTTGTTGACGTCCCTGCCTTTCCTTTCTATTTTTCGCTCTCTTGTCATTTGCTTTTCGTCTATTTGCACTATTTTATCATGGTTTACATTTCTCACACGTTTCGCAAATACACTGTCCACTAAGTGGTCCCATAGGTTCGTGGCATTTAACCAACAATCAATGAACCAACGAGCCAGGGATTTGACTGAGATCTTTTCATGTTTCTACACTGTCGAAGCGCAAGTGGTTTTTCCACCGACCCATGGAAAGATGCAGCTGCATTTGTTCTGTTACGACTCGAAAGCGAGTCATGTGCTTTAACGAAGGACATGATTGATTGATTGATATGTTGGGTTTAACGTCCCAAAACCACCATATCATTATGAGAGACGCCGTAGTGGAGCGCTCCGGAAATTCGGACCACCTGGGGTTCTTTAAAGTGCACCCAAATCCGAGCACACAGGCCTACAGCCTTTCCGCCTCCATCTGAAATGCAGCCGCCGCAGCCGGCATTCGAACCCGCGACTTGCATGTCAGCGGCTGAGTGCCTTAGCCACTAGACCACCGCGGCGGGGCATAGGGACGGGACAGGATGTTTCATTGCACACTGCCGCAGAGCAGATATCGGTGCTGCTATTAGCCCATTTGCAGTTCTTTCGGAAATATAGTTCATTTAGAGAGATAAAGATGCAAGGAAAGGCAGGGAGGTTAACCATAGTTCATTTAAAATATTGCCAAACGCGGCGATATCTGGCGAAAATCAAAGTAGCTTTGGTAAAACGCGTAATACAGGGTGTCCTTGAAGAAATAGTCGACTTTCATGACATCTCAAGTAGGTGTGCTTC
This sequence comes from Rhipicephalus microplus, assembly GCF_013339725.1. Classification (NCBI taxonomy): domain Eukaryota; kingdom Metazoa; phylum Arthropoda; class Arachnida; order Ixodida; family Ixodidae; genus Rhipicephalus; species Rhipicephalus microplus. The sequence goes on from NW_023607577.1 coordinate 20,602, forward strand.
ATGCTGGCAACAAGGAACTATTTGTTTGTTGCTTGTTACCACTACGAATCATGCCTTCTTGAGATATCGCAAAACACACACTGAAACACACATGCGCTCGTGCACACCCACTCGCACGACATCGACAAGAACTATAATTAATAATATTCTCGGGAGTTTTTCAATATGAGATGTTGCGCCTAACTTGAAAATTATGCTTTGGTTCATGCAATCTCAAAGCGGAGACTCACTAGCCTATGAATGTGGCTGTTTGACCAAAGCAGTTAAAAACAATGAAGACGCAGTTGTATGGGCCGATTCTATAAATTAAGGCCCTGTGTAAGGCACTCTTTTATTTACTTGCAGTTTTCGGGAACACAGACACACACACATACTCACTCACAAGCACACACGTGCGTACACAGACTGTAAGCATAGACTCATGTGAAACTGTTATTGTATTTTCTGTTGCCAAACTACCTTCGTAGGCACGCAGACAGATAACGTAAGAGAGACAAAAATCCTTTCCCTGAGACTTGATCAATCCTTCGCTGTGAACGGAAGGAAGCAATTAAGTTTGAGGTTGAACGAACAGACATTTTCTTGCGAAAAGACTACTGCTGACTTTACTTTCCAGTAGAAGACTTTTCCCGTTCTGTCGAGCATGATTTGAACTTTAGCAGCCCGAACTTTCTTCGACAGCGGAATTAATAAGGTCCAGCGTGGCCCGAGAGCCAGTCTAATCGGATTTCTCTGTGCGCTTCATATAAAATAAAAAGATACGCAACAGTCGGCGAGCCAGTCGTTATTGTATCTATAACCTTCACCCTGCACGGCTATTAAGAAATCTCTCAGGACAGGAAATCGAGTACAACAATCGAAGAGAAAAGAGCCAAGTGTCTATCCTGCACGAAAGCACAGAACAGCAAACAAACTTTAGCTATCGATCCTACATCGAATGGTAGGTGCTCTTAATTACCAAGCGCATTTGGTCTTTTTTTTTCATCCTTCGCATTTTAAGTCGGTGTTGTGAGGGCAGGCGTGCCCAATTCCATTCCGCGTTCTACATGACTGACTGGCAGACCATTATTTTCTACAAGCAATGTTTATTGTTGTTGTCACTTGTTTATTTTTCTAAACTTTGCACTTTAGCAATATAGAAAGACCAGAGTTCTACTTCTTTTCAAAGAGCACGGTGCCGTACTCAATTTTCTAACGCTATCCTTAACTCCCATTCCGCGTTCCACACGACCAGCCGGCAGACCATTACATTTCTACGCGCAGTGTTCATTCCTTTTAAATGCGAAATATTTCTTAGTGGCAAGATCTGCCACTTCGGTGTCAAAAGATTTTGAATGAAATTGACAGAAAGGGGGAGAAGTACAGACATTCAAAATATACAAAACAGAGAGAAAGAGAATGAGACATAAAAGGGAATATAAACAACAAAGGTTGCCCAGTGCCTCATTCCTTCTGGCATGGACGATGCCTTAAGTTTTCTGTCTGCGGTATTTATGTTATACCACGACAACCTAATGACAAACTTCCAAGAAAAATAAGAGTACACTTGGCCTAACTCCAGCAAGCAAGCACAGTGATAAAGTAAGCCGAACACCTCCTGCTACACATTTCACCTCTGTATGGAGGAGAAATGTCTGTGCAAAAGAATGCGTCCTAAACGTTTGCGTGAATGACGTGTCTTTGTAAAAAAGTAGGGCTGTTACTTTTAGAAACATTAAACAACAAAGCCATGGTGATGGTGACAAATCATAGCTTACACCCCTGTTACGAGTCAACATTGAAATAGGTAATGTAGGGCGGTTCCTGTGGGAATGTATATTTTGTTCTACGCATTTTTGTTGCACTATACTTGAACTTTTTATAAGATGTGGATATATAATTTAATTCGCTACAGTGTTTGCGAATTGGGATTAACTAGGACAAGTGGCTGAGGAATGAATGTAAAGTATTTTGGTGTATCACTGATAACATGAGCCTCTTGAACCAGTCTAGATACATCTCTCCTCTTCCGATAAATGCAACCACATTCTGAATTTTCGTACGTCGTGGCTTTCGTTGTATCTGGAAGAAAAAAAAAGAATACTCCCCGAGCCTTCGACTCTTCCAAAACAACCTTATTTTGCACAGTTTCGAACAATTCAAACTTTTTTTTTTCACTAAGAAGCAACGAAATATATATTTAGTATTATAGAAGCAATCGCTGCATACACCTGTCTGTTGGTTTGACGCTGGGGTTATAATAAAGCAACACCATCTCACAAACCGCCACGCCCGCAAATAAGGTGGCGCAGAAGCTGAAAATTGTTTTTATTTTCGAGTTTTTCAGATTATTTGGTCTTCGTGTGATCTACACTGAACATCAAGTAATTTCGTGATCGGTACGCAGCCAACTCATTGCGACTGTTTCGGCACCATGCAATGCAAAAAAAAAAAAAAACTTCTGTCACTACTGTGGCGCACTAACTTATGACAGTCAGAAAGTCAGTGGCGTAAAACTGCACTGGCTTGTTGGCGCACGTTTGCGGGCAAGGATAGAGTGACTTGCTCTCGGCCTCCCCATTTTACTTCACCCGGGTAGCACGACTGGACTCAGCCTGGTTAATGTCGTTATGACGTCGCCTCGTTTATCTTTCTCTTTCCTTTTCTCTCTGTTGCGCAGAACTCTTAAGCCTGAATAGAGACATAACGTTTAGGAAACATGGCATTTTTACTACTACTCTTGCCAGGCGTAAATAGTGCGCGGGCCTCTAACCATTTACACGTCCCTCGTACATTTGGACAGAAGGGTAACTATAACGATGACAGGCACCAGATTACTGCAGCTGCAACTCGACGTTGGCTATAAACAAAGCATTTAGTGTTGTCGTAGTTTAGTACACTATTCGGATCACTGCAGTTATGTTTGTCATGCTAAACCTTGTTCTTACAGGGCAGCCTTGCGAAAGCAGCGTGGACGCGGATAATGTTCTGACGTATTCAGCACAACGACTTCTAGAACAGCAACACACAAGAATAACACGACAACACTAACACCCACTACTCAGCGATTTCGCAAGATATGTCACCCTCCTAGAATACTTGGTTTTAATGCCGTTTCCCTTTCGCATTTTTGTTCTTACTCGCTGGTAAAAATGCCAGCGCCTGCATACTATTCCGTAGACGTCTGTGGCAATGCTAGGCGAGATTGTTAGTGCCTGTAAATATTTAACGGACCTGTTTGCTGAAAGCACCCCGCCACGGTGTCTAGTGGCTAAGGTACTTGACTGCTGACCCACAAATCCCAGGATCGAATCCCGGCTGTGGCGGCTGCATTTCCGATGGAGGCGGAAATGCTTTATGCCCGTGTGCTCAGATTTGGGCACACAATAAAGAACCCCAGGTGGTCGAAATTTCCAGAGCCCTCCACTACGGCATCTCTCATTATCATATAGAGGTTTTGGGACGTTAAACCCCCACATATCATCATCATCATCATCATCATCATGCTTGCTGAAAGCCTGGACTCTGTTTTATGTCACTCACTGGACGTTGCCTTTTTCTCCCTCGAAACACTCGCTAAAGTTAAACCGTTACGCGTCGGCACAGTCAGGGACCTTTTCTTTCCTCCTCTATAAATTTCCTTCCCCTCTCCCCTTTCCCAGTGCAGGGTAGCCTATCGGGGCTCAGCCCTGGTTAACCTCCCTGCCTTTCACCTTGTGTTCTCTCGTTCTCCTAATTGACTGAGTATCCACACTACGCCATCAAAAGAAAACGTATCAGCGCAAATCTTTGCATCCTCTGAGAGCGTGAAATGAAAACTTGGTGTCAATATAATCGATTGTTAATATTAGAACGATCGAATTTTTTCCCGCGATTATTGCCGACCAGGAACTTGACATTCAGTTCTTCAGCTGCGCCTGAAAATATCTACAGACGCACTTGTTTTCGTTTTTCACTCTGCCCCAGTTTCTCAAGCGGCTAAAACTTACACGTGTTATCGCTTGGCCTATTTGGCCTCGAAGAAGTGTAATCTCGCAAAACTTTTATGACAGCTAAAACCTGCTTATTCGGAAAGCTTTTTAAAGAAGGAAGGTTAAATGGAAAAGAAAAACTGAAATTTAGCATCTCGTAGCTGGACAGCAAAACTACGAAGATTGAAACGAAAGATGATCGCGTATTTGTGCATAGCGAATGTTCTCTATATGGCTTTTCTGAGATATTTTATGCGCTGCATTCAAGCGGAATAATCAGTGGCTGACACCAAAATTCCAGCTAAATTGCCTGTCATACCCGGTATCTGATTTTTTCAACCGTACAAAAATTGTTATAAGGTTACATTTACAGCAACCGGACATCGTGATTATATGCAATATTTTGTACAAAACTCTGATATTTGTAATGCACTTTTCCATTCTAGTTTTTAACCCGTCCTGTATGACTTATAGAGCACGTTTGCCGCACCTTTTTTTAAATATTGCAGGAGCACAAGCGATTTCTTCAATGAGTTTAATCAGTGCTATGCTGCGAAAAAAATGGCAGCTTATCCACGAAGTGAATAATGGAGGAGTGGGGTGAAGCATTCGTCCGTGCATTCGTTCTTGCTTCTGTCCGTCAATGCGTCCGTCTGTGCGACCCGTCCATGCGTCCATCCGTCCATCCGTGCGTGCGTCTGCTCGTGCGTCTGTCCCTGCGTTTGTCCATGCACCCGCCCTGCGTCCGTTCATGCGTCCATCCATGCATCTGTCTGTGTATCCGTTCGTCCATCTATTCAACACTACAAGTACCACCATCTCACATTTTTTCATCATATATTCCCCATATAGAAGCACTGCCATCCAGTGGGCATTACAAAGATTAAACAAGAGGTGCCACACGCACACTTTCTTACGGCTTGCGCTTCGGGTCTACTTTCCACGTTTAAAGAAGAAGGGCTACTTGGGCTAATTTGTTAAATTCCCACCTTTAACCACCTCGAGTTCTTTCATGGTATATACTAATTTATTGTATTCATGGCACTGCGGCTCAACGCTCGCTAAACCTTTCTAAAACTAAGGAGGTTAGACCCAGCGAGTATAAAGTAGCAACCATTTCTTGTCAGATAATGCTCAATGTACATGCCAATGGCTGCTAATGGGGATTGCAGCGTGCGCGTTAACTAAAAGCCGAATTCGCCTGTCTCTCATTCCCCATCAGCAGCCATTGGCATGTACATTGAGCACTATCTTTTATTGTTCAACACCGCACAGAAGAAATATCTCTTCGGCACCACCTTGGAGGTCAAAATGTTATACTTGTTACATACTGCAACAGCTACGAGGGACGAACGGGTGCCGCTATTGGAAGCCCCGCCCCTGAAATGCAGACGCACAATTCTTTGTTTTATGTACCTTTTTTGCTCTTTGGACAACGATACACTAAAGAAAATTCATTATGACAAGTTAACAAGCTTACACTTAAAAGCATCTTCAAGCAAAGGCGAAAATAAAGTAAACATTTTCCAGAAGTACTGTGCGTGCGAAAGTGTGAAATATTTTATTTCTGCGTAGCAATCAGTTTTGTTTTCGATCGGTGTTTGATTCTGAGTACTGGTAAGTACTGAAACCCATTTTTTTTTTCAAGAGGAGGCAGTGTCTAGTTCCACAATTTAATCACAACAAGACAGTTAGACAACCATTAGGTCACCTCAACCTATATCAGTATTCATTATTCCTTCATTCTGTTTCATTATGGAACAAGTTACCGGAAAAAATGGTTAATGTTGACGCAACACAATCGTTCGCCCATCTCGTCAATAATCTACCTCTTGGTTTTTAAAATGCTGCTTTACCTTCTTTATATTTCTAATTGGTGCTGCAATTTTTTTTATTTTGTATGGCTATATATTTATTACATTCCTCATTCATGTTGCAAAGTTTTGTAAATTTTCGTACCTTTTATTGTTTTTTATTATTCTCACTCACGGTTATGTACCCACTCCTGCTTGGGCCCGGATAGGGCCTGCAGTGTTTGTAATTAAAATAAATAAAAAAAACTTTGCACAGTGTTCGCGTGCTCAAGTCGCGTTCCACCGCATACGGGAATCCTAAACGAAGCAGCATGAATTATTGAGCGTCATCTCAGTGACAATGCTTGGCCTGAGCCGGCGTGCCAGGAACTGAGCATCTGCACCATAAAACAATCAGGAACAAAAGAACGCTATCATGAACACGAATATAAGCAGCAAGACTGCGGGAAACGTAGTTTCGCGTTTACAACGTTTATTTTACGAGCGTTCTCCACTCAACGAATGCGCGCGGAGTTCGAAGCGATAGCGAAAGAGCACGCACGCGAGCCCGCGAGCCCCGCCCCGTGCAATGTTCAATAACCATGAAAATGAAGAAATGACGCCCTTGCAAATAAGAAGGGATTGCTTGGCATACAAGAAGACCCATTCGTTTTTTTTTTCTTGCGTTATAAAAAGAGGAAAGTGAGGCTTACTCAGTTGCCTGGTGTACAAAAAAAAATGCTCCGTTGATAGGACGTTATTGAGACGTCATATAGATGTCGTGAATTCGATAATGTCTGACGTAATATGGGAACGTCATTATGCGATGATCATTTTTTATCACTTAAGTGCGACACAATGACCCCTTAACGTCGACGTTCGCATATTGTATTTCAAGAAGCATTTAAGGCTTCTAAGTTTAATGGAGAAATAAGAATATTAGTAAAATTGCAATTGAACCTGCTTCACACTTTCCAATAAAACAGCCACGCTGCTTACGTCCCCAACGTGAGGCTAACATATTTTAATTTTTTTTTTAACTTTTTGAGGTCAGTTTTATCAGTGCTCTTTATCAAACACTTTTTGTTAAGCTTTTAGGTGGTAGTTACTGCATCCTGATCCTACCACTCCTATACACGGGTGTACAAAGAAGCATTTGGTTAAGATGCCCATTATGTTATTCTCTTTATTGAACACTTTTTGTTAAGCATTGGGGTGGCAGTTTAGCCACCACCTTTTAAAATCTAGAAGTATCACGGGACAGTGTTGTGAGTACCGTAACGCACACACCATATGTCAGTCTAGACGTTGACTTTTTCTTTTTTGGTGGAATTTGTGCGCAGAGGCACTCACCCCATTTCTGCGGTATACATACTCGCTTATGATGATTATGGTTTTCTGATGGGCCGCACACACTTCTGCTGCCCGTACCCCTTTGGTTGGCTAGCTGCTGCCTTCAATTTTAGAGGACCACTGGTGAGCAGTCTAATTTACAGAAATGTGTGAGGCGAATTCCCTTTTGTGATTCCCACAAGCGTTACCACAAATTTCGGGCATAAAAAGCTCGTCGAAGAACTGCTTGGTTGTTACAAGGAAGGAAAATAGAGGGAAAAGAAAGGCAAGGAGGTTAACCAGCCTATAGGCAGCCGGTTTGCTACCCTGCGCATGGGAGAGGGATGGGGGAGATGAAAGAAAGCAGAGAGGGAAGATAGAAACAGCACATTCGGCAGCACATGCGCGCACACTCATAGTCCAGTCTGTCTTTCGCGGTGTGTGACATTGCTGTTACAGTCGCTTGTTCAAGTCGGTGTCGCGTAGGAAATTTCAACAGAGCTTCCATCGCCTTCTGTTGCAGTGTCTTCTCTCGGGCACTCGAAAGAATAGTGTCCACAGACACTTGGCTGTTGTCGATGCGCGCCAAAAGCAGACGCCAGTGACTGTCTCTGGATTTCATACAATGGACAGTCACACAGGATGTGGTGTAGCGTCTCTTCGCAATGACAGGCATCGCAGAGAGCGTTGTCGGCCATTCTATGACAAAGAGTAAGATTTGGTAAATACCACTCCTAGCCATACGCGATGAAGTAGGGTGGCTTCTCTTCGGTCGAGTCCAGTGGGCATGCGAAGAGCCATCAAAGAGGACAGGTGGTGTTGACGATTCGTATCGATGCTTGGTTGGACACCATAGTGAAAACGTGATTTCACGCGCAAGTCGTGGAAGATTACTGGCAGCATCAGTCCTGAAAGTGGTATGGCTTCTTCTCGTAATCATTCAAGGGCTGCCCGCGCGGCAGTATCAGCATGTTCGTTCCCATGATGCCTCAAGACTTGGCAGCCATTCAGCGTACACATGATGCCCTTTCTCGAGTAAAGTGTGGAGAAGGCATCGAATTTCGAAAACAAGCTGTTCGTACGGGCCGCGACGCAGTTCTGAGAGCACAGATTGTAGGGCAGCCCTTGAGTCGCTGAAAATCGACCATTGTTGCGGTGGTTCCCGATTGACCACACAAAGTGCAGCCCGCAAAGCAGCTAGTTCCGCTGCCGTAGATGCCGTGGAGTGGTCAGTCCTAAAACTGTTGGTAACACCTCTGGCTGGGATAACTACTGCCCCTGACGAACACTGGTGGTTCGTGGAACCATCGGTGTATACATGTATGCTGTCTGGATATTTCTCGTGCAAAAGAAGAAGAGACAGTTGTTTCAACACGGGCGACGAAAACTCAGATTTCCTCCGGATCCCTGGTACACTAAGATTCACTGTGGGTCGAATAAGACACCAAGGTGGTATGGATGGTTTAGATGCATGAGTGAAGCCCGAGGGAAGTTTATCGTTGTATTTCACGACAATTTTGGCGAACGATGCTTGGCGCCTCTCTGAGGGCAACAGTGCAAGGTGATGGCCGGGGGCACGCGCGAAGTGTCGGATGTGCGTTCTCAGGACTTCTACAACAATGTAAGTTTGTATCGGATAGTCATCAGCAATTGCAATTGTTGCTTCTGTTGACGTACATCTGGGCAGACCGAGGCACACTCTCAGCGCTTGGGCTTGTAATGCCTGTAAAACACGAACATTGGTCTTGCAGGTATTGCTAAGCACGGGCAAGCTATATCTGAGGAAACCGAAAAACAGGGCCCTGTAGAGCTCCATCATTGCGTCTACTGACATCCCCAACGTCTTTCCTGCCAGGAACTTGAACAGTTGAGAAATAGCGGTCAGGCGCTTCTTCATATAGGTCACATGCGGACTCTAACAGAGGTCCCTATCAATAATTATGCCCAGAAACCGGTGGGTTTTGGCGTAAGAAATTGGTCGCCCGCAGATTGAGATGATATAAGGGGTCATTGCTTTGCGAGTGAAAGCCACCAGCGCGCATTTTTCTGGTGATATGCTGAGACCTTGTTTGAACAAGTAGTTGGATATCATAGTTGCTGCTTTTTGAAGCCGGGAACGCATCTGAGGACGTGTGACTGCCGATGTCCAGACACAGATGTCGTCTGCGTATATTGAGATTTTAATGGTGCTTGGCAAGTATTCAGCAAGGCCAATTAGTGCAAGATTGAATAGCGTCGGGCTAAGAACTCCGCCTTGAGGAACACCCCTGGAAGTATAGCGTCGCGTCGTTGGGCCAGCTTCTGTTAACACAAAGAATGATCTTGCAGCCAGTGTCACACATGTCCCGTTTATTAGGGAGGCAATCGCCGGGCTAATTCCAAGGGCCGAAGTATCGGCCCCCCGAACTGCACCACGAAAGCGGGGACAATTTAGAAGTGGTCCTTTTTGGCGCGCCAGCGGACACCGGCTGTGGCCCAAAGAACAAGTCAGAGCCGAGAGTTGTTAAACAAATTACATTCTCATAATGGCAGATCGAAAACAATACACAAAAATGCATACTCCACAATAGTTGCATACAATATGTCACCAATCAAAGCAATCAAACAACGTACTACACAGCACAATTAGCCACTCTCGAAACAACGGACACAGACAACAATACGCACTACAATGCAGTCGCATGCATTGAACAGCCAAGACACCTAAAAACTAATGAGATAGAAAACCTATTCAGTCCAAAGTTCTTGGAACAAAAGTCTGAATGATACTCTTCCGAGAATCACTCACTCAAAGTCCAGCGTTGTTGTCGTTACGCTGCCCCTGAAGTTTTGTCTTCCAGGAAACCTCGCCGAAGTTTCTCTTCCAGGAAACCTCGCGTCTTCAAATGGCCACTCTCCAAGCTTCAAACTTCTTCGCCAGAAACACGTCGGCTTCACACACGCAGCTGTTGCCACGCGTCTTCGCTCGGTAGCGGTAAACACACGCTCCTGCCTGTAGCTCGAGCCGTCACCCCTCAGGTGGAATTCCTCTTCTTCTTCTCCTGCTTTGTCGCTACGGACAAAACCTTCGCCGACTACACGGCGGAATGCCTACGCGCTCTGGCGCTAACTTCCGTCTTCTCCTCATCTCTCGTCTCGGTTGCTCGGTTAAATACCTTCCGCGCGAGATTCCAGAAGGTTCTCGTCATTTCGTCGGCGCGATACGCAGCGAAGGCTGGGGAGGGCGAGACGGTTGGAATGCCATCCGCGATGGATGACTCCACCCGGCGTGACCACGCCTCTTTCGTTCTAGAAATTTCGCGGGCTTGCTCGGCCGCTGATGTGGGGTGAGGAGGTTCGTCGGCGAATCCACGCTTCCGAGGGGAGAGCGCGCGCCCGGGGAGCCTTGGACGTTTTCTTTTTTTTGCTTTTGACCTCCCGGCGTCTCTCCCGCGCGTTATCGCAAGAATTTGGCGGCGCGCCATTTTTAGCGCTCGTTCTGTGACACTGCCCCCCACTTTCAGAATATATCATAATATTCAAAACCACACAAACCAGCGCGAACAGTCACCGCACACTCTGAAAGACTGTAACATAAACCGTCGCTCATGACACTCCACATTCACAATAGATCGCTCAATACAATTGTACATTGTAATTCAATTCCACAACACATGAAATATAGCCACAGGTACATGACTACAACACTTCATCACACATTCCAAAAATACAAACGTACAAAGTTCTGTCTCTACAACAATTATCACACTATACATCACATCATCGCACAGAACGCTTTGACTCGCTCGACATACACTTGTGACACAGGATAACAAGAACATTAACACAACATATGTCACTCAGCCCTGCCAAACACATTCCGATTCCACCTCAGCACCTATCCTGTGTATTTCGAGCTGCGCTTGCGTCCTTTCTTGCGGTGCTCGCTCGATCTCTTCTTGTTTTTCCTTGTTCTTTTTCGGCGAGCCTTTTCCAACGACAGGGTCTGAGGCGGCGTCTCAGCCATCGTTGTCACTTCTGACACTATTAACGGGTGATATCGCTCAACAGATCCTGTCACCCGCTTGTTCATGTCACGACATTGGACCTGGCTGGCCGACTCCGTCACCTTTACACTGTCTGTCGGTTAAGGTCGTGCCGACGTACGTCCAGCTGCCCAGCACGTGAACTCGTTCAACTCGATCATCTTCTCATTCGCTGTCTCTTGCGCCGCGGCTTCACCTTGGGCTCTAGTGAGATCCGTCACGGGATGCTCCTCCACTGTAGCTCGCGGCCGTTGGGTTGGCGAGGGTTCTATCTTAGGGTCTTCTCCCAAACCTTCCGGATCATTCGGTCCTCGCGCCCCGTCGATGTTTCCGATGACAAGGTCATACAGGGGGTCGTCATGCACAGAGCATAACCTTCCCGCTGAAGTACGGGGTTTCAACCTCAATTTCTGCTTCGGGAAGCATCCGAACCGTACGGTCAATTAGGCAAACCGGTTTCGTTTTGCCTGTTAACTCACTTTCCCGCACCGAATTTCTCCGCACGATAGCAGCTGCCGGTATCTCTTAACACCATAATCTTTTTGTCTGCAACTTTTCCAGGCAGCGTTGGCATTCCCTTCGAAACACCGGTTGGTTGTTTTGCCATTACCGCACCCAATAGGAATTTTCTCCATACTTTTCAACTCTACGAATCCATCTGTGACGGCCTTATCATCGGATTTTGGTGCTGCTAGCACACAGGACACCTGGTGAGTTTGACTCGCTCCGTTTCGACATGCGTGTGCTTTGTGCCCAGTCTGACCACACTTCAAACATTTTAATACCGTAGGGCGTAAGTTAGCACGACAGTGGCTCGCGCAATGACCCCTCGGTTACACAAAAAACATCGCAAAACACTCTCCAGTGCACGCTTCTTTTGTTCGGGTGCCGAATTTTTCGAATCTTCGGGACACTCCTTCTTGACCTTGGCCAAATTAGTTCCACCTTGCGCTTCCAAGAATTGATCAGCCAATTCAAGCATGTCTTCAAGTGACTTAGCTCTCCTCTCTTTCAAGTACAGCGACAGGCTTGGGTGGCAACTAGTAAGAAATTGTTCTCTAAGTAGGAGCTCTCTAAGCTCATCGTACTCCTGCGCTGTCCCTGAAAGTTCAATCCATCTGTCAAAATAATGGCAAAGTCGGGCCGCATATTGTGTAGCCGTCTCACCATCAGCTGGTTTTCCTGTCCGAAATCTGTCCCGGAAACCTTCTACAGTAAATCTAAATCGCTTCAGCAAAGCAGCTTTCAACTTTGCGTAGTTGGCTGCATCGATCGGCGTCAGCCTACCGTACACACTGAGCGCTTCACCACTCAAGCAAGTACTCAAAGCAGTTGCCCATTGATGTTCCGGCCAATTCTGGCTCCTCGCAATCGTCTCAAATCGGTGAAGGTACGCGTCAAGGTCGTCCTTCCTTTCATCAAACGCTACGAGCAGCTTGCTTGGGTTCAAGCGGAAGCCGTGGTCATCCCGTTCGCTGCTTTCAACTCTAGCATGAACGGGAGTTTCCCTTCGCTGTTGCAAACGTAGCCGCTCGAGTTCCATCTCGTGCTGTCGCTGCCGTCCCCTTTCCTCTCTTTCTTCTTTCGCCCTCTCAGCTGCCAGTCTTTCTTTCTTCTCCAGCTCCAACTTCAATTGCAGCTCTCTTTTTTCTTTCAGCTGTCGCTCCATTGCCTCTCTTTCTTCTTCTTCTTTCAGCTGTCGCTCCTTTGCCTCTCTTTCTTCTCTCGCCCTTTCAGCTGCCAACTTTTCTCTCTCCAATTCCAACTTCAGTTGTTGCTCTCTTTCTTCCTTCAGCTGTAGCTCCTTTGCCTCTCTTTCTTCCTTCTCTCTCGCAGCTGCCAACATCTCTCTCTCCAACTCAGCTTCTTTTTCTGCTTTGGCTCTTTCGACCGCCAACCTTTCTTTTTCCAGCTCAGCTGCCTTTTCTTCTTTGGCCCTCTCTTTTTCTCCTTTTTCTTTTTCCTTCTAGGTGACCCACTTCCGTAGTTCGGCGCCAGAAAGCCCATCTCCTCACCCAGAGCTACTAACTTTCGAGATCCATGGTGTCTCGCAAATAAAACCTTGCCGCGTGCAAAAGTATCTGCCTAAATCAGTCTATCGGAACACTCCCCTGCACTCGTTAACGAGAACACTGAACAACACACCAAATCGTTCCGATAGCACTATCAACAACTCGAGGCTCTTTCTCACTACTTTGGACACACTGTGCACCAAAAGGTCCCGTGTCGCGGACGCCAGATTAATAGTCACACATGTCCCGTTTATTAGGGAGGCAATCGCCGGGCTAATTCCAAGGGCCGAAGTATCGGCCCCCGAACTGCACTACGAAAGCGTGGACAATATAGAAGTGGTCCTTTTTGGCGCGCCAGCGGACGCCGGCTGTGGCCCAAAGAACAAGTCAGCCGAGAGTTGTTAAACAAACAAATTATATTCTCAATAATGGCAGATCGAAAACAATACACAAAAATGCACACTCCACAATAGTTGCATACAATATGTCACCAATCAAACCAATCAACAACGTACTACACAGTACAATCAGCCACTCTCGAAACAACGGACACAGACAACAATACGCACTACAATGCAGTCGCATGCATTGAACAACCAAGACACCTAAAGACTAAAGAGATAGAAACCTATTCAGTCCAAGTTCTTGGAACAAAAGTCTGGATGATACTCTTCCGAGAATCACTCACTCAAGTCCAGCGTTGTTGTCGTTCCGCTGCCCCTGAAGTTTTGTCTTCCAGGAAACCTCGCCGAAGTTTCTCTTCCAGGAAACCTCGCGTCTTCAAATGGCCACTCTCCAAGCTTCAAACTTCTTCGCCGGAAACACGTCGGCTTCGTTGAGATCATTCTCTGGCTTTACTTTCGATTTTTCGGAAAAAGAGAACTAGTCGACTGCTTCTTTATTGTCCTACTTCGAGGACTATAGGGCAGCCCGAGTTGTAGGTAGTGGTTATACCTGTATAAGCGATTCCATGCGAAAGAGTGATCTGATATGCTTAGAGCCTATTTAACAACACATGGGAAATAGAAGGCAAAACGCGTTTAGTATGTACACGTGCGTGCAGAAGTAGACAAACGTGCACATTCCCTCACGTTCATTCCAATGACGTCCTGATTGGAGTTGCAGATATAGCCTGGAAGCAAGGACCTGTTTCGTTAACTTCGCTGGCTGTATGTGGCACTTTATCAAGAACATGATTAAAAGCTTAGGACGTACTCGTGGACTTGCGTTTGCGTAAAGCAGAATAAGACTGAATTAGTGCTGCGGCGGTCAACCTAGGGCTATTGATGACTTGTAAGGAGTGAACCATCTTTAATACGCCGAGGAATCTAGCTCAGCTGTCCGATTTTGTTACTTTTTCGGGAGCAGCTATTTCAACTACGCTTTATCGAGTATTCTAGAGAGAAAAGGGTGGCTGAAATAAAAAACCATGGAGAGCACCTATTATGTGAATGGTTTGTTGTAAAGCTACATGCGTGTCTGCAGAAGACGTGTGTTTTTACCACTCTAGGTTCTTTGACATATGCCTTATTCTTTGCACACGGGTGTTTTTGCATTTTGCGATTGCCAGTAAAAGTTAAATGGCGTTTGCTGTATGGCACAGAGTGCTACAGCTGGGCATTTATGGCGCGCATTTCATTGCACGAACAGTGAC